>JAVQJS010065510.1:0-11999 GCA_036024795.1 Galaxias rostratus | reverse complement strand
GTGTGTGTGCGTGGGTGGGTGCGTGTGTGCCTCTGACGTCACATAAAATTTGTTCATACATCAGAAACGCGCCAAGTAGTATCAACAGCCTCAGCGACAGCAAGTATAAACATTTTTTTTCAGCCAATTTTAACAAGTAAAACGAATGTATACCCAAATAGATGTCAGATAATGTTTCATAGTTTACACAGCAACTGCCTGATCAAAGGGTAAGTTAGCTTTGCTTGCTAGCTATTGAAACACGACAACACCAGCAAGCTAAATAACGCCGCTGTGCTATATTGATAACAGAATCCTGAGTTGGACTTACACACTTTATTTTATGTAGTAGTACCGCTTTGCAAACTACAACAGCTAACGAGTTAATACTAGCTAATAGTTAACGATACGGACCCGCTTGCCCTACCTTGACTGAGATGAGTTACATTGTAAATCTGAATGAATAGGAAAGGCATAGCCAGGATTTAGATTCTGGTTGTTTTGGGTATGTTTAGTTATTTTCACTCTTTCACGTTTCTAACTGCACAGGTGAGAATATCTATGTATCCCAGGTGTGACTAAGACCTATATTTAAATGGCTAGTTACATTTAGATTTTGAGGCGATAGCAATTTGTAGGATTTAAGAGCTCATCATTTTTCAAACACATCCAAAATGTTCAACTGTGAGCTTTGACATCACATACACCACTTCATACAGGGGGGCGAACTTCCAACTTCCCCAAATGAATAAATTAAATTGCAGGTTTGGTGCTTCTGAAGCTGAAAAAGATGTGTGGGAGGACTGCATGTACCCTGGCACCAGACGAGGTCAGCCGTGCCACCTGCTACAGAGATCGACAGGGGCATCGCAGACAGCCTAGATGGAAGGAAGGAGATGCCGACAAGTATCGACCCTCCTACAACAAGAGTCCCCAGTCCATGAGTCCTGTCCTACTGTCCCAGAAACATTTCGATAAGGTAGCCATCTCATTAACATGAAGGAAGTGAGCTTTTAAAGCCGCTTGATCCAAGACTGAGCCTGCGATAAAGATGATCATTTTTATGATGAAAGGTATATTTGTGGCTTTCTTCTTCCTCAGAATGCCCCTGTGGATGAATGTGTTTTGGCAGCTATGCGTTGGGGGCTAGTTCCTGCATGGTTCAGGGAGAGCGACCCTAGAAAAATGCAGTACAGCACCAACAATTGCCGCAGTGAAAGCCTGCTGGAAAAAAAGTCCTACAAGGTGCTCAATGTCCTTCATGTTAACTTAACTAAGACAGTATGGTTAGAACAATGTTGGCTTCATTATTTGTTATGTCACTATGTTTTGGAATACCTGGGCGGTACCAGGTACAATTTATTCTGATATTTGTGTATTAACAGGTTTTATGTAATACGGGTGGTTTGTACATTTATTGCTATATTGCATTTGTGATTTCTCACTCTAGGATCCCTTGCTTAAAGGACAACGGTGTGTCATCCTGGCAGATGGTTTTTATGAATGGCGGAGACAGGAGAAAGAAAAACAACCCTTCTTCATCTACTTTCCCCAAGAATCCAAGAGGGAAAAAATTGGCAGCCAGAATCGAGGGGAGCCATGTAAAGAAGAAGATGCTCTTAACCTTAAAGAGGTCAGTGTTGAGAAAAAGAACTTATCACTACTTGCCCTAATTACAGGCTAAGCCAAGACCAGGGTCATCTAAATGTCCCACTCATGCATTAGGGACATTCATGTTATTTAATAAAACATGTGACAGGATGTTGACGCTAATAATTTGATCCAAAAAATTAAAACGCTGGTAATAGTCTGGTAATCGGTTTGTATTTTAGTTTTTTGTATGCACTCATATGATATTATGGATAAAGAGGTTCTTAGAGTAGTATGTAAATGTATGTTCATTATGTGTGCATTATTAAGCAGTAGCATTGAAAAAACTATAACGGCTTCTTACACTCATCTCAAACTGGTTCCCATTATTTGACAGCGTTGTTAAAAAAGTTGATAATATAGTCTTTACTTGACTTATCAACAAATACATTCTCCGTCCCTTGTATACCATTTGGTTTCTGTAGGAAGTCAAAGAAGATGAATGGACTGGGTGGCAGCTGCTTACCATCGCCGGGCTCTTTGACTGCTGGACACCTCCTGGGGGTGGGGATCCTCTCTACACCTACACCGTCATCACGGTTGCCTCCTCACCTAACCTGCAGGGAATCCATGACCGGTAAGTATGCTCCTCTAAATATGACCTTGGCTTCTTTATGATTTATCATGGTATCAATGACAAGCTTGTGTTTTAGGATGCCTGCCATTCTGGATGGAGAGGATGAAGTGAGGAAGTGGCTTGATTTTGGGGAAGTGAAGTCATTGGATGCTCTCAAACTTCTTGAGTCTAAAAACAACTTGACCTTCCATCCTGTCTCGTCGCTTGTGAATAACTCACGGAACAACTCTCCCGAGTGCCTTCAACCAGTGGACCCTCAGATTAAGAAGGTATGAATGCGGAGCACAGTGCAGTTAAACCAACTCATTCAGTTAATTATATTATTATATCTAACAAATGTGTTAAACATTAATACATGAATGATCAGAATTTGATGTCCTTAAACGTCCTTCCTCTTTCATCTTCTAGAACCCCAGACCCACAGCTAGCAGTAAAATGATGATGAACTGGCTGAAGAACAGTACTCCCACAGAGAGAAAAGTGACAGACACACAGGACGACAACCAAGAAAAAGAAGCCACAGGACAAACCAAGAAAGCGAAGCAGACCAAGCCTCCTGGCTCTCTTCAACAGTGGCTTCAGCGTTCTAGTAAGAAAGCTAGGATAAATTAAAGGTACCTAAATGTTACTGGAAACATGTTACTGGAAACATGGCAGCATCACTGCAATAACAGACTTTTGGCCACCAGCAGTTTGCCAGGATATTTTTGGCAACATACAAAACAGCCTAACCTCACCCAAATAAAAACCCTGTAGTTGTACAAATGCTGCGATTGTCTTCACAATATTGCACATTGTAAACAAATGTGTGTGAAGTTCAGATATGCATAAAATGTATGGTAATGTTACTCATCTTGTTTAATCAATTAAAATGTGTGCAACATATAAATGGTCTTTGTTAACTCATATTTGTTAACTCATATTCTTTAAAGAGTTCCAGGACGCTAACAGATCAGTATCAGGTAATGCCAACATTTACGCAAATGGAACTGTATTCATATTAAATTTTATTCCATAAGACATTTTCAGACAATGTGATATGTACTCATCAGATAATTAATATCATGATTAATGTCAACTTTTTTGTTTAATCTAGTTCACTATGTTGCAATTGCAATTCTAATTCTAAATATAAAATAAAAACTGTAAAAGATCTTGTCAGTTTAACAGAAGATCAAGCACTTAATTTTTTTGCCAACCTGAGCTATCGGCAGATACAGATTAACAAAACATTTGATACTCGACAAATGGTGCGCTGTTTTGCAACAGTTGACAGGTTAATATAAGACAATAGAGGTAATTGTTGTACAAGCAGTTGGGGTGAGAGTATATGAATATCTTACCTTTACGAATGTAATCATGTACGTTACCATCCTGTCGTTGTGTGTGTCCCTCTAAAGCAGCTAAATTACCATTAGTTTTACCCAGAATGAGGCGACAATCTTTCATCAGAACAACAAAAATACTGAGTTTTTTAAGGGGGATTTAGGGAGCTAAAATTCACATTGCTTCTTTCTGCCTAAAGCTAAAATATTTTTTTCAAAGCTATAACGATAGGTGTAATTGATAAAAAATTTGTAGAGGCCAAAGTGCAATACAAAAAAAAACAACCTGTGAACAACACAGCGACGTGTTGGTTGGACTCACTATTTTACTTCCAAACCAATTGACACAGGTATTTGCAGGCAGCACAGACACATTCCAGTCCACACACACACACTTTCATTCAAATATAAATTACACATTCCAATCCTTTACAGCGGTGGTGAACAGCAATGTTTTGATTCCCTCTATTAGAGGCTAGGAGAGTTCGATTCTCTATTTATGCATGAGGTTTGGTAACAAATCGAGACCATACTGTAGATTCTTAGAAAATTAGTTTGAAGCATGAAAGTAAAAAGGGAGGACAGTAAGCACATGAATAATTGCTGAAATGTTTCTGGAATCAGTTCTTTGGGCTCAGACTAGACAGGAAAAAAAAAATCTTGTGGACATACTTAACATACGTAATTGCAGCATGTGTGTGTTTGTGTGTAGTTGTAGCAGTAGTAGTAGTAGTAAGAGTATGATGCTACAAGAAGAACCCTGCTCATATGTACAAAGGCCAGAGATAATATCAGGAATAGGGGATGTTAAAATTGGGAAAGAGGAGAGTGGATAGACAAGGCAGGGTTAATGAAGGGAGTTGCACCCCCTGTTGGTTCAGCAGGTCCTTAGCAGCTGCAGGTCTCCGCGGATGGCTTGGCCCTCTCATTCCTATCCAGTTTTATCGGCTCGGGAAACTCATTGTACAATTCCACCTCAGTCTCCTGAGGTCATAAAAACAACCACAGGAAAATATTACCTCTGCAACTTGTACAGCGTGCACAAACATCAAGACAGCAATGCAATATTGCCCAGTTGTTGTTTCCAACATGGCTTTACTGTACCTGTTTAAGAGCATTACGGGCAATAGTCTGGAAAGCCTGTTCCACATTGATAGCCTCCTTGGCACTGGTTTCAAAATAAGGGATGTCGTTCTTACTCTGGCACCAAGCCTGAGCTCGTTTTGTTGTAACCTGACCAAAACAGTGATCATAGTGGTTTATTAATATCATGTTAAGCATAGATACATGTTGCAAAACATGTTCTTTAACATAAAAAAACTTTTAATAGTGCACAACTAGTAAGTAATTTAACATGGACAAGGCTTGCTGTGTCTGCTATGCAGGCTAGGAGCCCATATTAAAAGTGTAAAGACATGGTGTTACACTTTAATGTAATTAATGATGATAATAATGATAATTAATTTCATTTAGTTTGAAGCGCTTTATCAAGTCACTCAAAGCGATTTTACACAATTAGCCAATTATTATCATACACTGAACTAACTAATGGACTGACAACTATCAAACCCTACGCTCAGTCTGAGTGATACCATAGTAGCCAATTTGCGCCAGGCTTGCTCACCCAACATATACTACATCTTTCTCACACATATAGAACACAGAGACCAACTCCAGATTAATCGGCACTGGCAGGAGAATGAGGCATGTTTTTTGGACTGTGGGAGGAAACCCACGCGAACACGGGGAGAACTTGCAAACTCCACACAGAAAGGTCTTCTTTTGGGTCAAGGTGGGGATCGAACCCAGGACCTTCTTGCTGTGAGGCAACAGTGCTAACTACTGCACCACCGTGCTGACCCGAAAAATTAACCATTAGCAGGAAACTGGACAGACTTATCAAACACAGGTTCAATAAACAATATAATTGCATGATTTCAACAATAACAAAATGTACTTTGGCCACAGTTTCTAACTTACATATACACCAAAAAACTGTTAGTTGGTTCCACCCAATCGTTGTTGACCTAAACGAACCTGTCTGTTCTCCAGGTCAATCTTGTTGCCTAGCACCCCAAAGGGGAAGTTCTCAGGGTCTCTGGGACTGGCCTGAATCAAGAATTCATCCCTCCAGCTGTCTAAAGTCTTGAAGGTGTTGGGAGCAGTCACATCAAACACCAGTACGCAGCAATCAGCTCCACGGTAGAACGCTACTCCCAGCGACTGGAACCTCTCCTGACCTGCTGTGTCCCAGATCTGAAATAAGCACGGTACAAAAGAATCAGTTGCAATCCAATCAGTCTATCCCAAAATATTATCTCTGTGCTTTAACATCAAATAATAAAAGTTTTTTGTATAGATGTTTTTCTTTGTATTAAAAAAATAAAAAAATAAAAAAAATAAAAAAACTTGATAACTTAACTTTTACTCAGTATATTGTAAACAATTATTATAATTATTATAATATTTTATATGGATTGCTGTTGGAGAACTTATTCTCAAGAACCTGCATTGTGACAAGTCTGTCGTCCACCATGACCTCTTTTGTCAAAAAGTCTGCTCCTATTGTGGCTTTGTACTGGTTACTGAACTTCTTATTAACATACTGGTTCATCAATGAGGTTTTTCCAACTCTGTCAAAACAAATATATTAGGTAAAGAATATGTACACCCACATAATTAAGATGTCATGACATGAGCAATAACAGACAGCCACAACTAGTGGTACTTTTATCACTACTATGATGAAATATATTGGGTGTAGGAATGTTAGGACAATATAACCCGTTAATCAATACATATACACTTGTATTTAAATAGGCTGATTTAAAACTCACCCGGAATCTCCAAGGATGATGACTTTGAGAAGCACTTTCTTCCTAGATGCCATTGTGACAACTGGAGAGAGAGAAAATCTGATAAAACTACAAACAAACCACATGTCGGACGGGAGTTAGACATTCTTCTGTGCTCACTTCACTGTTTCACTTTATTAAATTCCTAAACTAAACAAACAAAGCTAGACAGTTTGATCCATCTTGTCATTTAGCCTAATTAACAGTCACTGAATATGCTACAACAGGAACCTAAATACGTTTACACACGTACATCAGCACCGTGCAGTTTTTAGAACCAATTACCAGTTAAACCAATCAAGCCAACAATATCCAAGTGAAAAATATTGATGATCACCATTAAGCAAGAAGGACCATTGTTAGGGAAAGTTTTCCCCAAGGCCCAAACCATGAAAGACATGAATGTCAGCTAGATAGCTAGCTAAATGTGTACCTGGTCGACAAAACAATACTAAATATGTCAATTTGACGTTTTGAACAACAAAACAGGCATTGCGATGATGCATGTTTACTCAGTGTGATATGACCTCTTAAACAACAAGAATGTATAGCATTACTTTTTACCAGACAGTATTTACGGTTCAAATTGCGTATCGCTAACGTGTAGCATGTTTTGGTTACTTGCAAACACTGACATACTGTCACATTGTGAAGGTAAACAAGCTAGAAAGCTAGCTTCACGTCATGTAATGTCAATCGGAGCAATTTCTTATTTGCTTTACACTAGTAACGATCAAATAAAGATCATCAGTAAACGTTTAGTATGCCAAGCTACCTTAATGTGTTCAGAAATAATCTAATAACTAAATATCTACCTTTGCATAGGTTGTCGTTGAATCATTTCAGCTATCTTAAGGCTATCCAAGTAACGCAACGGGAAGGTTACCTGCTGTCTTGAATCTCGAGCCTTGAAAAGGCTAGCGCGTATGTCAGGAGGTCGGATATTCCCTAAGAAGTTGACTCAGTAGCTGCTCCTCTAGCTTGCTTGTAAGATATGATATTATATATGATATTATTGATTATACTAGCAATTGTATCTTTCGTTGTTTTCTGCCAATACTTGACGGGAATACCACACTGCAAGCGAATGATGTACACAGGTTCACTTGCTAGTAAACGCTATGCTATCGTGCTAGCTAAGTAATATACAGGCAAATTTTGATGATGATGATGTACCGGCGCTAGCCAAATAAACGCGTCAAATGATTCGCTGCTTTCGATATTGAGTTTTCATTATTGTACTGTTTTCATTGGTTTGATATAGTTGTAACAAATTTAGACCATGTAATTTGTATTTTAACATTAGTACATTTAATGTATACATATTTTTTTCCAACATAGCAGGCCATTGTGGTCTACCCTCTATTGCTTTGTCGAGCGTAAGGATGTCACTGGAGTCAGTGAATAATTCAGTTATTTTACTCTTGTCTGGAAAGTGTCTCGACTTTTCTTAAAACGACTTGTGAAGCAATCAGGTATATCCTCATGCAACATCATAAGCATCGTGTCATTAATATTACGTGCACACAAGTAATGTACATATGTTCTGTAGAGAAAGGTTGTCTGGTCATTTGCTTAATGTTAGGACAAACTAATCAGTTCCGAATATGTAAGTGATTATTCAAGGGCATGCAAATAAGAATAGAATCATCGCAGTCTGGGCGCGGTTGCGTCATCACGTTAGAATGAATGAAGCGTCATCCTTCGTAGTTGTCTAGGGGCGCGCAGGCCTTTCTTTGCTGCTCTATGTATCTCAAGAGCTACAGTTAATTCTAAATTTAATCAACTAGCAATACTAATAGTGTATTTTCCAGTAGCAATGACTCGAAAATTGCATTGTGTTGGCATTTCCATTTGCCTTCTCGTTACTGTAATATGCCACCGGGTTGCTACCGACGGCTTGGTCAATGAAGAAGTAAAAAGGACAGTGGATTTGAGCACTCACCTAGCTAAGATAACTGCGGAGATTCTACTATCAAACCAAGGGGACACTGCAGTGAACAGTTTTATTCTGGCGGTGGAGCATGACTTGGCTCCACATCTCGCATACATCGGCGCCTCAGTAAGTAATTTGAGTTTTTATAGACAAGTGATGTTCGCTAATGTTCAGTTTGCGTCTTGAGCTAGTAAACTACACAGCAAGCTATATTGGGTTAGCATGCCTTTTACTTGCAAACATGCATGTAGCCGTGCAACCATCGTCATTGGAGATTGCCTGCGTTTGTGTTGGCAAGGTGTTTGCATTAGTGGTTAATGCTGTTTATGTGTATCTGCAGTTTATTGTGTGTGCTGAGTTATTGTTCTTCTTTGCCATTTAGTAAGTCGCAAATACACTTCCGCACTTCCATTTCTTCTGTCAGTGGCCGAATGACACGTAAGCGCTAGTCTGCGCGTATAGTCACTTCCGTGCCACAGAAGACCTGTGTGGTTGTCCACAGTTGATAGATAAGACCAGATGTATTATTTCTAATCATTATTAAAAAATGTTGAACTACATGATTTACTATTCACAACAATTGCATATGTATAGCATCATTTGTATTTGTTACCATGCAACTCAGTTCAACAATCTTCATAGGTGAAAGGTGATGAAGAAGAGGATGGAACACTTGAGCTCAAGGAGACAGTAATTCAGGGACAAAGGTGAAACAATTTATTGAATCACACATGCACGCTGTAGTCCTCGAAAGGAGATTTTTATAAACCTACCATGGAAAGGGCTAATTTAATTAAATGATCCTGTGTATTCTGATATTTTCATCAAACATAAGTTTTTAATGAGCATAGAATACAAATTACTTGATGAAACAATGTCTGAATAAAAAATTGCTACAAAAATTCACAACTTGAAGAAAGAGTACTCTCGACATAATGATTAATTTCAAAACAACCCCAGCCTTAACTCTTGGAAAGAAAACAGAAAACATATTTGAAAGGTTTAACATTTTAAATACTTTTGTTTTGTCTTGCAGTGGGGTATTCTACAAGGTGCAGTTACCCTCCAGTCTGGCAGGTGGTGCTAAGCTAAGGGTGAAGGTAGATACGATGTTGAGTCATGTTTTGAGGCCCTTCCCAACACACATCACCCAAGCCGAGCGCCAGTTGGTAGTGTTCCAAGGCAACCACTACCTGTACTCCCCTTACCCAACTCGAAGCCAGACAACCCGTGTTCGCCTGGCCTCCAAGACTGTGGAGACCTACACCAAGCTGGGTAACCCAAGCAAAAACGAGGAGGTCATTGAGTATGGCCCATTCCGTGATGTTGCACCGTTCAGTGAGGTAAAACCATCATAGTCTCACGTTCACTTTTTCAACAGCTTTTTAATTTGAAACTAAACTTTTCAATTAACAAAAAAGCCACATTCTTTTATAATAAAAAAGAACCAGTGACTCTTCATGCTATCTCTTTATTAGGACACCATGAAAGTTCATTACGAGAACAACAGTCCGTTCATCACCATCAGTAGCATCACCCGCACTATTGAGGTCTCTCACTGGGGTAACATTGCTGTTGAAGAGACAATTGACCTCAGGCATACTGGTGCATACCTTAAAGGGCCTTTCTCACGTTACGACTACCAGAGGCAGTCTGACAGCGGAATCTCGTCTGTCAAGTCTTTTAAGGTTTGCAACCACCAGTTACCTTTCTCTCTATGAAGCTAAATTGTCGTATGCGTGTTAACGTTCTTGCGTTTTTTTTTTTCCTCCTCACCACAGACTATCCTGCCTGCCTCGGCTCAGGATGTTTACTACCGAGATGAGATTGGCAACATCTCCACCTCTCACCTTCAGGTCCTGGAAGACTCAGTGGAGGTGGAGGTCAGGCCCCGTTTTCCTTTGTTTGGTGGCTGGAAGACCCACTACATCATCGGCTACAACCTTCCAAGTTACGAGTACCTCTATACCCTTGGTGAGTACTTTGCTAAATATGCTCTGGATCAGCAGTATGAATTAGGGGTTAAACAGAGACTCACCCAAAGGCAATTGTGACTGCTGAGTTTCTCTAGAAATTGTTTGTTTATCTTGAAAATCAGATTTTAATTAATCTTATGCAACCATTTTATTTTTTTAGCTATTTTGCTACTATTTCGTACATATAGGTAAATGGTACATTCCAATGTTCTATGTTACAGGAGATCAGTATGCACTGAAGATGAGGCTTGTTGACCATGTGTATGATGATCAGGTCATTGATTCTCTCACTGTGAAACTCATACTACCAGAAGGTGCAAGGTGAGTTGGAATTTTGGATTGGAATGTCTCAGTAGACTTAGTGTTTACATAAAACCGCAGAAAGTGTTTCTAACAATAAATCTGTAGTGACAACTCTAAATATTCATTTTCTGTCTACTTTCACATGTCTCTCCATCAGGAACATACATGTTGACACACCGTACCCCATCGACCGAATTCCTGACCAGCTGCACTTCACGTACCTGGACACCTTTGGCAGACCAGTGCTGGTGGCCACCAAGAGCAACCTGGTGGAGCAGCACATTCAGGATGTAGTGGTGAGCTCAGGGACTCCAGGATGAGAGGGGAATTAACTGTAATGGCTTACAAGGAGAATGTAAACTCAAATAAGGGAAAGGCTTGTGCTGGGAAATGCATACATAACACATCCTATGGCTGGATATGTTTGTTAGCATCAAGCGTAGAAAATGGCATCAGCGGGACAGGTTAAAGAAGACTGTTGTGATGGTAGAAGAATGCATAAGATTATATTGGTAACAAGGTTAAATGTGTTTATTTGCAAACCTTACTTAGTTATGATTATATTGAAACATTAACATGTTGGTGAGTAAACTTTTCAGACATCATAATTGAGTATTTGACTGTGTATATGTTATCAAACTTTCTATCATAATTTTAGCTAAAACGGTTGTGATTCAACCAAAGTATTCCCTCATTCAAAAACAATGAAACTCGTCTTGTTCTGTGCCTCCTTCCTCCCATCCAGGTCCATTACACTTTCAATAAGATCCTGATGCTACAGGAACCGTTGTTGGTGGTGGGGGCCTTCTACATCCTGTTCTTTACCGTCATCATTTACGTACGCTTGGATTTCGCCATCACAAAGGTACATTAGTTTTTTTACTTCCTTAATGCTGCTCCATGGTCAAATCTCTTTGTGTAGTTTCTATATTGTTCTAACATCATTGTTGTAATACCATCTGTAGCACCTTAACAGAAATCATTAAATATAGAAGTGTTAAGAGAATGCTCAGTGATTCCCCTTCTCCACTTTGCACGTTATAGGACCCAGCTGCTGAGGTACGTATGAAGGTGTCCTCCATCACCGAACAAGTTCTGACCCTGGTGAACAAGCGTCTGGGGCTGTACCGTCACATGGACGAGGTGGTCAACCGATACAAGCAGTCGCGCGACACGGGAGCGCTTAACAGCGGCCGCAAGACTCTTGAGGGAGACCACCGCAACCTCACCAACGAAGTTAGCTCCCTGCAGGCCCGTCTTAAAGCAGAGGGCTCTGATCTGGCTGAAAAGGTGTGTGTGTGTGTGTGTGGGGGGGGGGGGGGGGGGGGGTTTAATTGAAAAAGTTTTTTTTGAATCGTTATTAAAAACAACCAAAGAAAAAGGCAAAAAAGTTAAAAA
>JAVQJS010065486.1:0-11618 GCA_036024795.1 Galaxias rostratus | reverse complement strand
TTGTTTGTCTAAAATAACATTATTACTATTTCATTCTTGCAACTATACTTCTGTCCTGACAGGTTTCGTAGGCTAATTACTCTTTTACACACAGACTATATGAGAAGAGTGTTGATGATAAAATAAAACCACGTAAAAACGGCTCTTACTTGTCTCTTCTAACTTGTAGGATGCTAATCCACATCATATTTACCAAGTTTATTAATATAGATAATAGAAAGGTCAGTTTAAGTAGATGAATAGTTTTAGTAAAACGTCAAGATAAAGAAGATATTGGTCATCAGATTTCACTGTCACTGAAATGTCAGATCCGGTGGCTACTGTAATGTTATGGAATGTCTAAAGCGACAGGAGCTCAAAGATATTTGTTTACAATACGGACTGTTCCAAAAAAACAGATGAGGCGTCTTTTTTTTGGCTTAATTTAATGGCACCGATATACACTTTTAAATATGTGGACATGCATAAATAAATACATTTAAAGTTTTTTAGTTTGAAAGTTCTCGGAAATTGCTTCAAATTGTGTGTATATATTTATGTAAGTTCACGTTACCTATGGGATCGTCCATTATTCACTGCAGTGGATATGGCGTCACCAAAAAGTGTAGGAGTAAAGAAACTTCACGAGTCAAGCTAGTTGACCGGTTTGTGAACAACGACACTGAAAACAAAGGCACACTTTATTTATCTTACCTGTCCAACTTAATTTTGAACATGCCTCGGAAAAAGCCGTTCAGCAGCAAACAGAAGAGAAAACAGCTGCAAGTGAAACGAGAGAGGAAGAGAGGTAACACTGGATTAGCTTACGCTAGCTAAGGTTAGCTAAGGTTAGTTAGTAACGCGACTAGTTAGCGTCGTTTGGTATTCAGCGGTCGCTTAGGTGTGTGCGTATGTTTGCATGTCCGTTTTGCCTTCAGTTTAATGAACGTGGACTGTGTAACCAAGCAAAAATTACAAGCCAATTCGACGTTACCGTTACTTAGCCACACTCAGAGATAGTCAGCCCACTAGAACATACTCTACGCTCGATCCTTCCACGGGCCATGCCATGCGCACTGGTTCCAAGTTACCATTAGTTAGCATTTTCTCCTATTATTGCTGTCTTATGGTATTCCAAGAACAGTATAGGTAGGTAATATTTAGAAAAGTATGTATTGATCTCTAAGCTTCTGCAGCACGGCAGCTATCATCACATTGCGCAGTTGACTGCGCAGACTCACCATACTGGTACTGCCTGGCAAGAGTTATGCAACTTCGAACTCCTTGGACCTAACTTCAGTCAATGCCTAGCACTGTCGATCAAATTTAATAAACAAAATAGCTACATAGTAATATGGTAACATAGTAGCTCATACATTGAAAAGTGGGAGAATCTGTTAAGTAGCACTCATTGTGTTTTTGTTGTGGGGTACTGGAATATAATGGCCCTACTTCAACTACTTTCTTCCCCCGATGTACTATCAGTTCTCTATGCTCATCACCCGTTGTCGTGTCACACAGGGGATGCAGGCTCTGGGCCAAGCAGCCGCAATGCTAGTGTGGAGCGTGGAGACAGACAGTCGGACACATCCGACAGTGAAACGACAGATATTAGAAAACTAAACCAACAGCCGGGCAGATACGATCCCAACAGGTAAACGTCACAAACAGCACCCTCAACCAGTGGTTCACAACCTTATGTACTGTACCCTTTGATAAAGTACCTCCTTACATCTGCGTAAATAATAACAACATTTTAAAAGAAACATCCATGTGGGTCCCCTTGGGTACGCGTACCTTGGTTGAACACCACTGCCCGGAGGAACCACCATCACCCTTTTGTGGCCCTTGTGGCAATGTAGACTGTGTTCTGAATGTAGTCTGTGCCATGCTGCACATATCTCTTTTAACAGATAGTTTTCTCATTGTTGGTATAACGCTAGGATGTTGATGCTGTGCCTGGAGCTCTTTTGAGTTTTAAATTAAATGAGGGTTGACTTATAAAATGTGTAATTAGAGCAATGGGTCTGGGCCCTGAAGACATTAAAGGCAAAAGAGGCCAACAAAGAACAAATTAAAGAAATTGGAACATGTTGGGGAATAGGGATCCGTCTGAGCTGACAACTTGCGTAGTGATGGAGGTCAATAGAAACTGAACTTGGTGTTGGCGTTCGTTCATCACTTAGTGACTCACTTGTCCCTCGTGGCAACCTAGATTCCGTCTACACTTTGAGAAGGAGACCAAAGAGGAGGTGGAAAAGAGGAAAAAGGTGGCCAGGGAGAAGATTCTGGAGCGTGTGTCCGACAAAGATATGGAGGTCGACATCCATCAAATTTACCCCCCAGAGAAAGGTTTGACACCCCCCCCCAACCCCTATTCTCTCTGTAACTCAGCAATATTGTGTGGTGCAAAAAAAAAAAAGCTCAAGCACAGCATTGTTTACAACGTCGACTGTTACCCGCTAGGCCTCGTGTTCCCACGACGACCAGCTTGGAATTATGGTATGAAGCGGGAAGAGCTTCTACGGAAGGAAGAGAAGTCCTATCGAGACTACCTGGATGACTTGCACTCTCGAAACCCAGCGGGCACCCTCAGCCACTTTGAGCACAACCTGGAGGTGTGTAGCGCTCACATAAACTCTTTAGATCGTGTTCAGGTGCTTTCAGATGACTAACCAATGAAATGGCTCTAATTGACTTTGCTTGGTGACAAATGTTTGAAGGGAACACAAAACAAATGACTGCATGCTGACTGATAGGGGAGAGGGATTTCAGATGTCTATTTATAAGGTTACAGCTTAGTTTAATTATTGGTTAGCTGAAGTTGTGACTTGGGGAGTGCTGAGTTAAGAAACTTATAAGTTTTTGTCCATCCCTACTTCTCCCAAAAGACAAAGTCTGCTAGCAAACACCACCAAATGGAAGATATCCTACTCTTTACCTGCCGTTACCAGGCTTGCTTCTTTCTCTGCTTTAGAGATTCAATTTTCTTAAGATAACCGATGTGCTCTCATGTGCCTCTCTATTTTTCTCGCTCACTCTTAGACATGGAGGCAGCTATGGAGGGTGTTGGAAATGTCCGACATCATCCTGCTCATTGTGGACATCAGGCATCCGGTGGGTAATCTGGTTTAATCTCCTCTGGCCGCTTTGGCGTTTGTCTCATCAGTGACATCACGACCCTACTGCTAGGCCGTAATACTTAAATCACCCCACAAGGTGGGGACACAGGGTCAGAATTCACAGAGAAAACACGCAGTAGTCTCTCAATGCGAAGCCCAATGCTAAAATTCTCAAACGATATTTTCAGTGTTCATAGAGCATATATTGCTATAAAAAAAACTATTTTAGGACATGCAGGCATGCAGTTGTTTTTAGTTCTAGGGGAATAAACAAATTCCCACTGCAGACACTAAATCGTTTGGCTACGTGAGGTGTTTCTGACCGCCCGCCTCCTGCCGTCTCCCCCCTCTAGGTGCTGCACCTCCCCCCGTCTCTGTACCACTACATCACGGACGAGCTGCAGAAGCACGTGGTCCTGGTGCTCAACAAGGCCGACCTGTGCCCCCCGCCGCTGGTGCTGGCCTGGAAGCACTACCTGGCCTCCCAGTTCCCCCACCTGCACACGGTCTGCTTCACCTCCCACCCCGGCCAGCCCTACAGCACAGGTAGCGATGGCGGGGAGCGGGATGGGGGCGGGTGGTGGGGGGGCGTAGCACCTGGAAAAAGATGTGTTAGAGAATGTTTGGTGTGGCTAGCCTGCTGAAAGCCACTGTTACTAGATTTTATAAGGCCTTGTGCACAGGATTATTTACTAGTTATGCATGGACAGACAGACAAATGGATACATACATAGATGCGTACTTATGTAGATACATACATTCATACATACATAGAGTCCTTGCTGGGCTCCTTCAAGATCTATACACCCATCAGCCAAAAGTCTATTGATTTAAAATATGAAGATGACCAACAACGGGTTTGTTGTTATGTTTGACCCATAGTGTTTTGATTTCCATGTTTAACATATGTTTCGAGAAAAATTCTCAGTTTGTCACCATAGTATTGACCAGATTACGACTGGTGCCTTCCACCCCATCTGGACTAGAAAGGCTGGCTGCTGCCCAATGTTAGTTAAATTGCTACACTATAATTTCTACTCTTTCATCAAAATAACATTCTGTCTCTCTCTCTCTCTCTCTCTCTCTCTCTCTCTCTCTCTCTCTCTGTCTTGTCTCTCTATCTCGTTTCTCTCTCTCCCTCTCTCTCTCTCTCTCTCCCTGTCTCTCTCTCTCTCTCTCTCTCTCTCTCTCTCTCTCTCTCTCTCTCTCAGTGCTTCAGAAGAAGAGGATGAGGAAGAGTGGCTGGGGGAAGGCAGGCGGTCCGACAGACATCCTGAAAGCATGTCAGGAGATCACAGCCGGAAGGGGTCAGTATCTAAAATCCCTCTCGTCATCCAACCTGAACGTCCCAGTCTGACGTCTCCTCGCTCTCTCCCTCTCCCGAAGTGGACCTGTCCAGCTGGGAGAAGAAGATCCAGAGGGACGCCGTCGCAGAGCGACCGGGCGAGGAGCCGCACGACGGGCCGGACTCCATCCTGATGGAGCACCTGAGCGACGTCGCCATGGAGATGTGCGGCCCCTCCCAGGAGCTCTACAAGGACGGCGTCCTCACCCTGGGCTGCATAGGTGAGCGATCCCTCCGGGTGGGGGTTAACCGGGGGGTGGGGGTTAACCTCCTGGCATCTCACCCGGCCTGCAGAGTCAGTGGAGGGGCGCTGAGCTGTTGTTTGTGTCCCCCCAGGCTTCCCCAACGTGGGCAAGTCGTCGGTGTTGAACAGCCTGGTGGGGAGGAAGGTGGTGAGCGTGTCGCGGACCCCCGGCCACACCAAATATTTCCAGACCTACTACCTCACCCCGACGGTGAAACTGTGTGACTGCCCCGGACTGGTGTTCCCCTCCCGCGTCAACAAACAGCTGCAGGTGTGTGTGTGCGTGTGCGTGTGTGTGTGTGTGTGTGTGTGTGTGTGTGTGTGTATGCATGCGTATGTGCACGTGCGTTTCCCCAGGCAACTCTCATTACAGCCATTTAATTGTTATCCATCCATTTAACTGTTATCCAGAGAGTAGGCAAAGAAAACTGCTAATGAGGTTGTCAAGCTAATGGTTTAAATTCTGTGCTTTTTTTGGGAATGCTGTTTGCTTAGCATTTAAACAACCCCAAAATAACACATTTCAGAGCGTAGGTCGACATCAGCGGAGCGAAAGCTCTGGCTACACGGACCGCCGAGTAGCTATTCCCCTGTTGCCTTCCGCGGCTTCAAAGTCTCCCCGCCGTTTTCGGACGGTCAGGGCCGCAGCACCCTGCCTCCGCCCGCCCATCCACGCCTCCTCGCCCGGCCGGCGAAGGCCTCCTGTGAGCTCCACAAACGCCGTCTGATGTGCCTCCGCAGATCCTGGCGGGCATCTACCCCGTGTCCCAGCTGCAGGAGCCCTACAGCTCCGTGGGCTACCTGTGCGAGCGCACGGACTTCCTGACGGCGCTCAAGCTGGCCCACCCCAGCCTGGCCGACCTGAAGCCCCACGAGAGGGACCCGACGCCCGGGGAGCACCGCTGGACCGCCTGGGACGTGTGCGAAGGTACGGCTCCCGCAGCGGGCCCCCCCGGACCGCCCGGCTTCCCCCGTTCTCCATACAGGGCCGTTGCCCCGGTGACGCGAAGAGAAAAAAAAACACAGCTCCGTTTTGATTTCTTTCTCCCCCTGTGTTGTCGTCCAGCGTGGGCGACGAAGCGGGGCTACAAGACGGCGAAGGCGGCCCGGAACGACGTGTACCGAGCGGCCAACAGTCTCCTGAGGCTGGCCGTGGACGGACGGCTGTGCCTGTGCTTCAGGCCTCCCGGCTACAGCAGCCTCCGAGGTCAGCGCCCACGACCACGCTAGCCAAAAGCTACCAGCTTTTCAGTGGGACCACACACTTTTATTTTTACTGTCAATGCTTCATCCTGATTTTCCTGGGTTTATACCATGTGTAACTTGGAAAATTCTAGAGGGTTGCGCTGGGACGAGCACTGTTAAAGTGTTCGTTGTCTTTTGGGTATTCCCCCCCCCCCCCTTGTTTTGTTCCACAGGCCAGTGGGAGAACCACGTCGACCTTCCCGACGTCATCGCCCTGCAGGGCCGGACGGAGGAGGGAGGCGGGGACGAGGAGGAGGAGGACGCGGAGTCCAGCTCGGAGCCGGAGGAAGAGGAGGAGGAGGACCGGGACGCGGACGACGACGAGGACGACGAGGACGAGGGCTTTGGCCTCCCGGCGAGGAAGCGGGGCCTCTCCGTCAACATGTTCCACGTCCTCAAAGGGGACGAGGGTGACTGAGTAGAGGGGGCCCGCCGTCCTGCGAAGGAGGGAGGACTCACAGGGAGCCCCCCCCCCCCGGCCCGGCCCGCCCCCTACGTCTCTCCGACCCAGTGTGCACCTCCAATGTCCCTGATCAGTATTCCTTTTTGGCGAACCTTTGTTTATTACAACCCTTTAAATCTGTCTCTAGCCCCACCTCCTGGTTTCATTCCACCCATGTTCCTCGTGAGGTCACTGACATGTTTAGAACTCATTTCGCCTGCCTTGCCCCCCCCCCCTCACACACACACACACACACACATTTCAACACTGACTGACTGACTGCCTGTCTGCCTGCCTGCCTGCCTGCCTGCCTGCCTGTCTCCAGAGCGGTGTTAACTGAGCACGAGCTCCATTCCTTTCATGCCGTCACCTCAGTTCTTCTCTCTCGGCTCCTTGGTGGTTTCTTTGATCTTTCCGATTGCGTTTTGATTTGTTTGATAATACCCCCCCACACACACGCGTACACACACACACACACACACGCACACAAACAGGTAGTTCCAAAGTTGTTTTGCATTGGGAGATTAAATCATTGGTCCAAGTTTGTTCGCCGACAAACGGCCTTGCAATTCCAGCTTCCAAAACGTCAGGGATTTTTCCGTATGTCATCCGGCGTTGAGCACGGTATCAGTATCGGGGATGATGCTGAAACAGGCCAGGGATAAGGCCGTCGATGGCCGGGGACAGTCTGCACACACACGTCGAAAGGGTGCAACCTGCATACTGAGTTACAATCATTTGAGTGACTTTTTTTTTTTAGTTGATACTCGCCCTAGTAATAAGTGGCGGTGTATGAAGTTAGTGTGTCGGTTTCCATGGTTGGAGCCATCAATGGTTGGAGCCATCAATGGTTGGAGTAATCAATGGTTGGAGTCATCAATGGTTGGAGTCATCAATGGTTGGAGCCATCAATGGTTGGAGCCATCAATGGTTGGAGCCATCAATGGTTGGAGCCATCAATGGTTGGAGCCATCAGTGGTTGGAGCCATCAGTGGTTGGAGCCATTCGTGGTTGGAGTCATCAATGGTCGGAACCATTCTTGGTCGGGGCTGTTTTTCTCTTTTCGCGGCAGAGGGTCGGGTGGGTGGGTCTGTGGTGGCTGTGTCGCCGTCCGGTTTGAGGTGGTCGGACTATGTAGTGTTGTAACTACCCCGGTGAGATGGATTCCCAGCGCGCTGACGGAGACTGTCCGTCTCCAGTCTGTGTGCATTGCTTTCATCGCACAGCATGGCGTTCGACTGACTGACTGGCTGACTGACTGATTGACTGACTGAGTGAACTCCTCAACGTGAACACGCAGAGGTTGTCCACCGCAGCTTTGAACATCTCAATCCCCGCCAATCACAAAATTCCCCTAAGATCTCGATTGAGCGCCTGCACCCTTCCTCCCAATCATTCAGGAGGCAGCAGCGTTTAACATTCCATCGTAATATGTCAAAACACTCCCAAAATCCCGTATTGTTTTGTTTTTTTTCCCCCGACTGCGTTGGCCAATCTCCCTGGCTGACTTTGCCCTGTGGCAATCCGTTTTAAGTGCTGGATCATCAACCTGCTGTGGGGCGTGCCTCATCCTTCTGTTTAATATCCATTATGAGGGAACACCCTGGCACTGTTCTGAGTTATTACCATGTAATATATCAAAGCTTCAACGACGCGCGACAGTCCTGTGTCGTTAAGGCAATCATTCGACAACGCACTAACTGCTTCGAATACCATAGACATGGATTTTATTGCTTTGGGTGTATTGTTATTGAAACTGAAACTGTAAGCGTGTACATTTAGAAGTTTGGTGCGTGTGTGCGTGTGTGCGTGCGTGTGTGTGTGTGTTTTGGCTGCATTCCTCATTTAATTCCTTGTATGCCTAATACAATGAACTGGATTGCTGTCTGCAATAAAGAATGATCCTTTGAATGAATTTATAGGCCCAGTCATGTTTTTATTCATCCTCTGGTTTATAAATAAAGGCAACACTGTCTCAGCAGGCCAGTCACCTGACCCAACGATAGTTATTCATTGGAGCTGAGGCAGGAGGACACCCACTGTGTGTTAGGTTGTTTTGAGCCCCTTAATTTCGAACTCATTCGCACGTTTGAATCACTCTTGGAGCAAAAAGTAGGAAGACACTTCCCAATGTGTTAACGGGTCGTTCCGCAATGAAATTCCATCCAGGAACTGCTTTAAAGACACCCGAATCCTTATAACTATTGTCTGTGACATCAAACATCGAGACACTCTAAACCTCAATAAAGGCATCGGGTCATCCTTGTCAATGGAGACGATTATTGCAATTATCAACCAAAAAATGATGACTGTATGCATGATAGTATACATGATTAAGTAGTGCCATAGTTAATTTGTTGATTAGGTAAAGTGAACAGAGCTGCATGTTTGTAACGTTTTCCTATTAATTTCCAACGAGTGAGAAAGAGTGGTTATTTGCTTTCTTATGAGAACAGAAATTTTAAAAAGAGACTAATGATCTGGAATAGCGTTTTGATCGACCGGCAGAGCCGTATCCCACTGATTTCCCCTCCCCTGAAGTTTTAATTCAGCTAGTGAGTTACAACCTGTGTGCAATCTAGATTTATTAGTGCATAGCGCCATTAATCTCCAAACTGTTGATTAAATTCTGGTGCGTCAAAAGGATTCAACTGTCAGCAGTCGTTTTGCCAATAAGGCTCCTGGGGTTTTTTGTAGTTTTAACTTGTAACTTTCTCAGCTTGTGCTCTTTTTCTTTCTTTCTCTATCAACACAATATTCTCTTCTCTTCTTTTTTGCTCTCTCTCTCTCTCTCTCTCTCTCTCTCTCTCGGAGTGGAGGGGTCACAGTGTAACGTTTTAGCGATCGAGGTAAACGAAAAAAGTTTCGTCACCCGATCGACTTTTCATAACCGACGCATAAAAGCGACCGCAAAAGTCCGCGCAGGCCCTCACGCGGCTTGCTGAGTTTCACTGGATGTTTGCAGACCTCGTTACGGTTCCTCTTGGTATGCACGTACACCTGTGCCGTCACCGGAGGGCCATCAAAGCCAGTCTAAGGGAGGCAGAGGGGCAGCTAATGGTCAGGTGCGGCTAGGCGATTGTACTCCGGGTTCTCGTTTGTGGTGTTAATAGTTTGTATGTGTGGCATGTGCGACGTGATATCACACACATGTCAAATTTCTAACACCCAGAGAAAGGTGGGTCATGGACTACTATATTAATATAAGCTGTCACTCATTCAGATCTTCCATCACATGCACACATACATAATTTGTCTTTATAAATATGTTTATCTTTGTTTACAACATTTTTGTAATAAATAAACTGCTGCTTTTTTGTTCAAGACCTACACATTCGAGCACATATGCTATGTGTGTAGGCAAACACCACATGCCTAAGCACGCATGCACACACACACACACACACACACACACACACACACACACACACACACACACACACACACACTCACACACCCACATTCAACATCCATGTTGTGATTTACTGCCCGGCAGTTGTCCCCTGTCTGTTTCCGGGTGCAGCACTGTGGGGGGTATAGGCCGCCCTCAACCCTGCAGATTGGATGTCCTGAACTCCAGCTCTCAGGTTTGCGTGTTTTTTACTACAGAGACATGCAAGGCCTAACTGCGCCACAGAGAAAGTTAACAGGAAACGGAGCGGAGATGCTGAGCACTATGAACGAGGTGCATTTGAGTAATAAATTGCCTCCATAACATTGTTTTCCTCATGTTTTTTTTTGGGTTGCAGACTTAATAACACCTCTAGTGAAAGCGACAATAAAATAGCAGATAAAATCACGTTGTTTCAGGATATTTGTTTTCATCCGTGGCATTCGATGATAAACAAAAGCGGTTCGGAGTGGTTCAGACGGTTAAAATGGAAATTTGTAGCGTGTCTCTATAGAGTTCTCTCAAGCTAAATCATTTCAATGCGTTGGAGGTGTGCACACATTGCGTAAATAGAGAGCAAAGAAAATGTATTGCGATTGCAGACATCTTTACGGTAGGCTATCAACACAAGCCTGGTCTAGTGCTGTGTCGACCGGAGGTTCGACTCACGGAGACAACGCTCGGAGAAGCTTTCCCATGCTCACGTTAAAGAGAGCCACAGTAGGATAGCTGGCTTTGTTCAAAGGACTTTTGTTTGAGTGTGGGAAAGGCCCGTGATGTTTGACAAAGGTCGTTCAATACTGTTGAATCAATGCCCCTCCGAGCGTCCAAATTCATGTGGGGCTACTACTGAGATTCGTCCCATTTTGTGATTCCCCGGTTATTTTTGGATTGTTGTTTAGATGTTTGTCGGTGGGATTCTTTGTGTTGGCGTCTGTGTTGAAGGACTGCCCCTTTAGACAGCGACGTGTGTGTGTTTGTCTGTGACCCTGTATGTGAGTTGGTGCCCATGTGTCAATAGGTATTTTTAGCAACGCCTCTCACTGCATAGCAATGACACTCATTCGCACCCCCCTGGACCCCCCCCCCCCTTTTCATCTCGAAAGGCCTTCCAATCCGCCACAACATTCACTCTCACTGGAAGGAGGCAGCAACAGCCCCCATGCAACTTTAAAACAAGGGGAAGAGAGTTTAGACGCAGGAACTGGGCAAGAAGAAGAAAGGGATTGGACTTCGGTAACCATGGCGATGGGACCCACAGGCGCAGGTTAGAAAATCCCCGTAATGAATCATAAAAAAAAAAAAAAGAAATTCCGTTCCCTTCAGTTTCAGGACATCGGATCCTTCATTAGATCTGTGGTTTAAATTAATCGACACCGTAACTGCCGTACACAGAGACAACCCTGGTTTCAGTCACAAGCATACTTAAGCACACGTACACGCTTAGTCAGACACACAAGCAGAGTGTATACATGAACACATGGCAAGAGAGAGAGAGAGAGAGCGCATTCAGGCACCTTTGGAGATGGACAGTGAGTAGGGCTCCAGAGTCCAGCTAAGTTACAGTTTAATCAAGAGACAAAGAGATTGAAAAGGAAAGAGGGGCCTCAGCATAAATGAAGGGGCGGCCGTGTTATTAGTCAAGACAAAAGCTGTTGAGCCAGACAAACTAAGTTGGGAACATCCGACGGTGGTTTCAGGGAGTAATTCCCAAAAGGATATTGTTAGTAACGCCAAGAGTGGAGAAGAAAGGAGGGCCATTTTAATTCCCAGGCTGCTGTGTATAGTGGCAGGAACGAAGGGAAGGAAGAGAGAGAGAGAGAGAGAGAGAGAGAGAGAGAGAGAGAGAG
>JAVQJS010065484.1:0-10600 GCA_036024795.1 Galaxias rostratus | reverse complement strand
TAAGTTTTTTCTTCTTTTTTCAAAAACATTTATGTACCCTTTCCATTTCTTCCAAAATGCACCGTAGGCCTGGTTTAGCTGTAAATGAAGTGGGTTTTTTTTCTCTCTCCATGATTCAAAACTGTGAATGAATGGAAATGTCATCAAAACCAGGATGCAGTCTGGTAATTTAATAATTTGTGATAACAGCACGCTGCTCCAATTGCAATTTTACCTGCATGCGTTCATGTGTACTTTTCAGTTTAATTGTCATGGTGGTGCAAGCCTAGGTGGAGATAACTCGTGAATCGAGACAGCTGTTTTCTCTCTCTCTCTCTCTCTCTCTCTCTCTCTCTCTCTCTCTCTCTCTCTCTCTCTCTCTCTCTCTCTCTCTCTCTCTCCCTCTCTCTCTCTCTCTCTCTCCCTTTCCATTCTACTTGTATCATTCCCCTGTCTCTTAGCCTTTTATTGTTTTGTTCTTTTAGAACAATAATCCTGTTGTTCGTTTGAAACCTGAGGTTGAAAGACTTTAGAGCCAGCTCTAGCGATATACCAGCACTGAACCATGCACAAAACAACCATCATTAAAATGAGGAGCACTAATATTTCTCATAAAGTATAAAAGGATTCCATGGCAAAGAGCGGTCACATTGCATCACAATATCTGCACTGCCATGGGGGATTCCACTATGGGGAGAATACATTATTATTTTTTTATCTTGAAGGAAAATTTTTCTATGCAAATGGACAAAGGCCATGGGCTGCTATTTAAAGAGGATGATCAAGAATAACGTTACGGAATGGTGCCCGTTTGGTTGACTAGAGGATGAAAGGGAATTGAAGTTTTTATTATCATGACGAAACCTTTCGATAGAGTCAGTTGTGTTGCGATAATCGTTTTAGGATTGTGACGTGGTGCTTCATCCTAAATGTCTCGGTCATAGCATGCTTTCTGGCCAAAGCATTTGGAATTAAAGTTGTCATTTCATACCGTTTCTCTTAATCTGACAGCAGAAGTCATACTACAGTATATGTGGAGAGTTACTGTGAAGTTATGCATTACTAAAGCTTGTCCAAATTGGGGGCTGGAGCCTATCCCAGCCGACAGGGCGAGAGGAGGGGCACACCCTGGACAGGTCACCGGTCTATCACAGGGCTAATACATAGGGACAGACAACCATTCTCACTCACATTCACACCTACAGACAATTTAAAATGACCAGTAAACCTGCAAATTTTTGGACAAATGAGAACATGAAAATTCAAAACTTTAAATTAGTCATTGTTCTAATTAACTAATTGAGTACACTGTAGTGTATTTGGTTTGTCCACCAACAGCAGATTCATGAATGCATGAATGGATTTATTAATTATGCAGTTTTTTTTACAATATCCCCATTGGATGTGCTTCATACTAACCAATAATATGTTATTCAAACAGAAGGTAGGGAAGCTGTTTACATCATAATAATGCATTTTTTTTCTGTGAAATGTCCCAATCAAGATGTATTTTATTACCCGTAAAAACTTGATACATTATTAAGTCAAATTATATTCATTTTATATAAAATACAAATTTGACTAAATGTTTAAATGTTTATATGACCAGGTTGGCTCAGTAAATGAATATCATGGTAGGGCTTTGACAGGATGTTGCCTTAATTTTTACAAACAGGCTAAAGTCGAAGGACAATTTTAACATTAAACATTTGTATGCAATCTCAAGTGAATAGTTAAAATATAATGAGTTAAGTGAAAGCAATAAGACATAAGACATTTCAGCGTCTTTGAGTGTTTTGAAAAGCGCTTTATAAGTATAATGTATTATTACTAATTATTATTATAATAAGACAGTTACATTATTGGACCTCCATACAAAGGACACTCAATTCAAGATTCAACCAACTGAAGACATCCTCCACTCACTTCACATCCAAAGGCCATTGGCATTCTGTGACCAATCGTGCCAGACATAAGAAATGAGGTGGGAGTGGCTTGCTACCTTCACTTTCCCTTGTCTAACTTAGGTCCTCCTCAAATGTGATAACTGATTTTCATCAGGAACGTTCTTGAAAATAAGGAATTTCCACAGAATCTCGATTTTATTTGAGTTCCCCATGAGAATTTACATTTTGTTTCGCTGCCGTTAAAATTTGCAGTGAATAGGAGAACACTGTTGGCGTCTGCCACCATGAGAGTGTGAAAGTGCAAACAGGTCTACATTTGTCAGTTTGCAGATGACTGCTGAGTCCATGGCGTGGGACTATAACAATGGCAGATTGTTGACAATAAGAGACAGAGCTAGCCGCCCAGCCAGCCAGCCAGCCCAGCCAGCCAGCCCAACCAGCCTGCCAGCCAACCAAATGGGATTCCCATCAATCATTGTCCCCGAGGTGCTGGGAACCACCCAATCTGCCTGACTGAGGGTGACAGAGAAATCTCCATTTTCTGCCATGAACTTTAAAACATCCATCTGTCAGAGCACGGTGAAGGTAATGCAGACGTGTGCTAGTTGGAATGTTTCGTAACTAGTTCATAAAATAAGATAGATAACTTAGGGGGTGGTGGACAGGACCTCATTTAGCATCCAGGTAGTGTTAAAGCAGATGGAGATGTTCCCCATTACTCCCATATATACTAACAGTATATCTTTATCTTTATATCTATATAAATATAATTTTTTTTTGAGTTAAGGCAGTTTATTTGACGGAATGACAGAGAGACCACTCACTTTTCAGGATTATTTCAAGAAGTCGGTTTGTACTTGTAGATTTCATTATTTGTTTTGGTGATGGCTGTCGGACATTTGTGGTGAGGAGACCTGTAACACAACCAACATGTTTGTTTGGAGGGCTTTCTACTCTAAAGTGTAAAAGGTATTCATTGTACAAGAATAGCTGGCATTTGTCAATGCATAGAATTAGTTCAAACTCCATAATCATTAGGTTTTGTCATGGGCACGATAAAGTCAAATGTTTTATCTTTTAACCACCATTAGAATATAGGAAATAACATTTAAAGGTTTTACTTTCTAACCTTACTCAAGCTGCAATTTCTTCTGAAATTTAAAAAATATGGCTTTTACATATTCAAATGCTTTTGAGTTGTGTTGAAAAAAGAAAGAACAAACAAAAGAACGAAAGAAAGAAGCTAAGAAAAGAAAGAAAAGGAAGAAAGGCAAGAAAAGAGAGAAGGAAAGAGAAATCAGTCACTTACCCTTACTCAATGATTTGGGTGATTTCTCAAACAGGATTAATTACTTGAGCCTTTAATGGCAAGCAGTCGGGATGGACACAACCCATCTATAATTTGTATGTTTTGCACAGAGACTATTGAGTTGATGCTTGATAGTATATTATTTTTTCCTCTCAAATAACGTTATCCTTTAAACGTTTAACAGCGGGCATTATTTTTATATTTATATAATCTAAAATTATTGAAGGAATTGTTTCACAATTTATGACAACATCTCAATTATATAAGAAATGATCAGTAAAATTGTGGCTTCACCACATTATAATAGTAATCTGATTTGATTCCATGTAAAAATACCATTATGAAAGGAAGTGCAGCCTGTGTAGTGTGTCACTACGATGAGGGGACATGTTACTGAACGCTCTTAATATTCCCCTTAACCAGCCCCAGGGATGTGGACGGTGCAGGATATTGGTCTATGCTATATTTCTTCTGAGCTCTATCAACATATATCAGCCACACATATTGCAACTTCCCACGCCCACATCCCATCTCCCATTAACACAAATTACTCTGTTCACTCTCCCTAGAGAACGATAGCCTTTAGCTACTGTCAGATAGCATAAAGCCTGTCTTTGTCTGGTCTTAGTTACACTTCAGATTGTAACTCTACCACACTTGCAGCCTCTTCCCACATCCAGCCCGCTCACAAATCAAGTGCTAACCAGGTGCAGCAACAAGTCCGCCTCTTATTGATATCCCATATCAGGCAGTTGAAGGAAATCCGTTTCTCAGGCACCTGTAATTGTTGTGTCCTTAGGCATGTGACAACGATGGGTACCATCGACCAAACGCCCCCCCGTCTGGCTTTGAACACAGCATAATTATACAACTGTTTACAATGCAACAAATAACAGTAAAATATATGTACAGAAATATGAATCCAAATATAAAAAAAAAAAATCTAATCAATGGTAGGTTTCAACCAACTCCTTCATATATCTATTAATTCAAAAAGCAGTGTACAGAAATATAAATAGTTTTCGAGCTGTGTCAAAATTTATTTATTGGAGAAAGAGGGAAAAAAAACATCACTTTTGGAGAAACTTTACAATCTGCGGTTGACAGGCTGAACTAGGATTTCCTGGGCTTAGGGTTAATGACGACAGGAGTGGGAAGGCATAGTTCTGCCAGCGAGCCCGGCCCAGCTATGCAGAGAGAGACAGGCCCGTGACAGGCAAGGACACACAAGGCCCGTTGAGTCACTGATATGGGACAAGGATGACACCAACACTTCAGCGCCGACTCTCCAGGGTTCTGTAAGGCTATTTTAGGGTAAAAAGTCACTGAAGAGGAAACAGACTGGCAGATTGGGAGAGAGTGGGTGAATGTGAGACAAAGATGAGCCAGCAGCAAAACTAAGCATCTATTTTCTTGATTGAAATTATTGAGAGTGAAGGTTTTTAAATGGATATGGCTGTCTTCAGATCAGCATGCTGTCAACTCCCTGAATATTAATATGCATGGTGTACTATACATAAACCAATAAAGTAATAAAGGCTAAATGAGTTGAATGTATAATATGTGTCCAACCTTTAAGTAGTTCTGCAGGTAGAGAATTCTGCATTAAATCTAGTTGTCGGTTTAGTGTTGTCTTAAAACCAGCTTTCAATTGTCTGTTTGTGTGTATCTTGAATGTATTAATCATGAGAATCGTTCCAGGCAGTAAATGTTAACTAAATCAACACAAAATGGAAACAATGTCGCGTGAAAGCCTATGCTGTCACACACCCAGTCACCCACATGCGCGTGCCATGCATACAGACAGTAGTGTGATGACAACATCTCAACCTTTCATGTTCTCCGACAGAGCAGAGTAGAGAGTCTTGCTTGATTTAGAAAAAAAAAAACAAGTTCAGCTACAGTGTGAGAAGTCTTCATTTGGAACTAACCTAGTACTGCGTTTATGGCTAAAGACAGATTTTAAAGATGTTAATAGTGTGCACCTTTTTAAAGATGGTTATAGCTCCTTTTATGTGGACTATATAATAAAGTTTAAAACTAAAAATATACAAATGAAATATTGATATTTTTCTCTATTTTATAGACATTAGCTTGACATTAGTAAAATGACCTAAATGGCATTAACAACTCTTTCAGAGACACATGTTGGTTATGGGAACTTGTTGGTCTTCCGGTGCGTGACGTAGTTCATCTGTCAGTGAAAGCAGTAGATGACAAAGCCGTTCTGACCTGCAAACATCTTACATTACCCAGCATGCTCCTGGGCTAATTAGACGAATTATTATTTAATTAATAACTGCTTATGTGGGTTAAGTTTTCAGTGAAATGAGTGCAACTCAGATGGTTTTGTTCCCACCAATTCTTTCTTCACAAAGTAAATATGTGTAAAAAAAAAAGAGTAAAGGAAATTGGCCCTCGCTCACACATGTCCTTAGACTCTCCAGTCAAATAAAATCAACACAAAATTGGTCTAAATCTTTCTACAACAGAGGAAATTCCTCATGGCATGTCCATAAATATCCACAAAAGTGTCTATGTTCAAATTGAACTATCAACCTTGTGTTCAATGGCAAAAACATATCTTTATTGCAGTATGACGCACTCAGCGACTACATCAGTTTTAATTCAGAGTATTACTGATCTTACAGGATTGTATACTGGCTTTCAGTTGGTCACTGCATCCAAGGTCAAAGACTAGAAGGAAGAATACATACAACTTTCTAGGTTTATTACACAAGCACCTGTTCTTTTAACTCCAGATTTCTTAATCACATCATACATAAAACGAAAGGTCTGAGCAGAGTTAAAATAATAGTCACTATTGTTCTTTGGACAAAAGATACTTTAATACATTCTGAAATATTTCTAGAGGATTCTATAACCGCTTAAAATCCATAGCTATATGCAGAAATGTCATTTATTTAGAATGCACAACAAGACCGACCAGTCATGTGAATACCCAGAGAATATGGTTCATGAACCAAACACAACTGAATAGCATCGGATTATTGTTCCTCAAAAAATACTATTTGGTGTTTTGGACCCTTATGGCAACTCTAATCAAGGATAAAAAATGGTAGAATACACAAAGGTGGTCTAACAAAAGACACGTATGACAAGTGGAGAATGATGGCTGCAATAAAACCAGTTTACCCATATTTGGATGACTCAATAATTAGCCAAAATATATGCAACCAATAAGAATGCTTTTCTCCAGGACACAGACTGGTGTTTGCAATGAGTGTGCCGGATATGGGTAGGGACAGCAGCATCATCATTTACATAAGCATTAGTAAATAATATTTTCTATTCTGCTTTTGGTAATGCTGAGACAAGACAAGGTTCGCCCTTAATCAAATGAGGAGAAAGCCCAGAGGAAGCACATCAACAATGCGTGGGATTCAATCATATGAAAGTATAATACAACGGAGACTTTGCAGAGATAAATCACTGTATCCATTGGACTAAAGAACAGCACAAACACTTTTAGTTAAAACTCACTCACAGGTGGCCAGTTCCAAACCAGAAGCCCTCCATGACCTTTCTGTGAATGAGGTCAGATAGTGAGAGACAACCTGACGTGCGGACCATTAAAATCAATCTCTGAAAACGTATTTATCCACCATGTTCCCTTATTAACCTGTCACAGCAATTCCTATAACTGCTCGATTAAGTCTCCAAATAAGGCCAAAGGAAGGGTGCAGAGGTACATTGAAACCATTAGATGGCTGCTGTCTTCATCCAGGGGCATTTACCTGTTGTCCTCTGGGACATGAAGCTCTGTCTGGATTTTAAGCTCTAGCCATTCATTTAGACCTCTTAAAGAAACAAGCCCCAGTACTGCATACCGTACTCCCCTCACCCACCCTCTAACTCTTAAACCTCCCACCGTTTTGTAAAAAAACGAGGGAAGGTGAATCTTCCAGTGCTAATAAATTTCATAGTAAACACAGCGGGAGGGGAATAGTCCGCAGGGAACATGGAGAGCATCCCACGACTGCTGTTACAGCCTAATTTATGAATGGCTGATGCCATTGCAGTGTAGCTGTTATTTATAGAATAGATTCACAATACATCAAAGACAAGCGCCGATATCAAGACATCATCTGCAAGGCACTTTACTATGAACATAGAAGAGAAAATGCTTGCTAATGAGTAAGATAAGACAAGCGCTCCACTAGAAATGGTGGAGAATTGTCCCGATTGTTAAAAAAACTATATCTGTAGTTGTTACAAAAGCCAGTCATCAATCAATTTCAAAACGTGCATTTCTTATCGTTTTTTTCATCGGAATCCTTGGTGATCGGCGGACGGCATTTCAAAGGAATAACTCATTAAACCTTACATGCTTCAGAGACGTACACCTGTCAGGAACCCGACACTTAAGCCAGCTCTTTAATCCTGAAGTCAGTTCTCCTGATTATTTCTAATTATTTCTCCTGATTATGTTCACCTATGTCTTCACTTCACAAACCCCACCTTTCAAATCAATTTCAACCTTTGGGATGATACTTTAATTTAGGTAGCGTGTGATCCCAACGTAGCTGGGACAAGTCGCCAGATAATGCTACATCTTCTTCATCCACCGTTTTTTTTTTGCCAGCAACTCAAGCCCGATACCCAACAGAGACTCCTGATAAATGAATAAAGTAATGCTGGTGAGGAAATGTCCGTGGCTGCTCCGCAAACAATTACAACCACAATTGAAGACTTGGGGAAAAAGTGATGGATAGGCCTGCTTAATGTCGTGCTTAGAAAGTGTCTTATTTTTATCACTTTTCCCCGCCTGTCCAGGCTCCAGCCCCCCCGTGACCCTGCATAGGATAAGCGGTTCTGATAATGGATGGATGGATGGAAATATTTTGTATAAGGATTTTCAATGTGCTGTATATATATAAATATATAAGTGTATATCTGTATGTATGCATGTATGTATATAAGTATAATCTGAACAACCCAGTAGGGTAGATGAATTATCCACTATCAATTTAATAGGTTGCAACCAAGAACTAGAGCTCACGATGTAGGAAATAGTTCGACAAGATCCTCCGAATTACACGGGCCCAACTAAACCAAAAATAATAGTCTTTATGTTTCATCAGTGGCGCAACACAGTACAGGGGCGACAACACTCCATAGGGGGTGCAGGGTGGCATTTCACCAGCTCCAGGAGGGCCTGGTTTGCTGCATTCATGGGGCTGGGGCATGTCAACTTTGACTGCAGGTATGACAAGCTTCACCAAGGGTAACCAACCCAGGGCTGAGGCCCCTCCTCCACCTTCTCCACCCACAACCGCCCAGGGAATATGGGTTTCAACCGCTTGGTTTAGGCTCACAGTGGAGGGTTTAAAGAGGCTACTGCTCCAGCTGCCTCTGGATGGTCCAGAGAGGAATGAAAAGCCCTGGAAGGCAGACATGAAAGGGAATATAAATATCGCACAGTAATGGCTTTCATACTGTCATCTAACGCAAGGTCTTATCAAAAGACCTGAGTTTATTCAAACGCAAAGAGCTGACAGGCCAATAAACTTATGACAAATTAATTTGATTTGGACAGACTGTTCAATATTAAATAAGAGTTATCTCAGACAATTGGTACTGTTGCTAGCTTTGAAGGCAATAAAAATGCAGTACATTTGCATTGGCATTTCTGTGGAGATGTTTTAAAGGGCCCATTATGTAGAAATCACACATTTTAGAGTGATTCCTTTGTGCCTATGAAGCCAAATGATTTATTAATTTTTCTAGGGTGCCTCTTTCTACTTTTTCAACTCACATGCCGTATTCAGTGGTGAATGAGTTTACACCCAGTTCTTGTTGACATGTAGCTGAGCTATAGTATTGGCCAGGAATATTAACATTAGCTGTTGTCATGGCTGCTGCTACTGAAGTAGTACATCTCTGGTTCTACCTTACTTTTACTAGCCTGAGTCTGTGATTGGTCAATTTAGACTGACCTAACATTTTTAATCACATATAGCTGTGATTCAGAACTGCTTCTATAAAAAAGCTGAAAATACACAGGGCACAGTTTTCAAATTGTTCTGGAATGAGAGTTAATGGGAGTGATAAAACAAAACCAGACAAATACATATTGTAAATCTTAAAATATGGTCCCTTTAAACATTGTTATCTCAGCATTTCCAATTGGTAACCGATGTGATTTTTAGAGGGCAACTGCTAAGCATTTCTTGTGTACACAGGAATGTGTCCCTCGTTGTCAAGTGTAAGGTGGCTTCAAGTCATGTACAGTTATAACAAAAAGAATTTGAGACAATGGCATGTGACCCATAGTCAAGTCAAAAACGTTTTCTTTTGGCTGTGTTTCAGTTTTAAACAAAATAGTCTATGTTTGACCCTTATCGCCTTAACATTTGTGCCCAATCAAAATTATAGAACATAATACTTTCTCACATACTCTTCTGTGTCAACTGATTGTTTATTTTTCTTATACCAAATACATGATTTCATGTAGGTTGCCCTGTTGTTAACTATTCATTTCTATTTTCACAGCTGGTTACTACTAAACTGCAGTTACTCACCACACTTGCTGCACTACCCATGCTTTCGCACGCTGCTGCACCACACTAATAACACATCGTATTTATAAAGCGCTTTTCATGTGACTCAACGGTACTGTACAAAGTTCTAAACAATGATTAACAAACAGTAACAAAAACAAGCAAACCAATATCAAACCTTAAAAGCAGTTTTAAAAAGGTGGGTTTTGAGCAGGTTTTGGAAATTGGCTCCCACTTTCCACTGCTCCCACTTATGCTGCTGTCCACCTCCACCCAGCTTCTTCCTTTTTGAGTTTCACTGTGTCCGATAGGGAATTCTGCAAATATCTTCTCCCTACCAATAGTAGTTGACTTCACATTTGAATAAGACCCAGTGCAGGAAAGTAATCAGAGCAGCAGACCCTTGACCCAATACTGCAACGTATCACAATGTGTTGCAATAAATCATTAAACGTATCATTAGTAGTCCTGACTGATATCTTTATACGAACAGCATTGTAATTACTATGAGTATAGAGAGACTAGTTCAGGTGTTTCATTGTCTACAGATCTGATCTCCCACAATTCCTACCTTGGCGATGGAACTGTGAATTAAACCCAAGGAACGTCCTCCTTTGGGAAGGTCACCACAACAATGTACCTGTCATAGAGAAGATGATACTGGGCCGTGTGAGGCTCTTTCATCAGTGGTCTGCTACAACTGTCCAACGGTCACACCTCTCAATCTGGCTTCCTTCGCACTCATTTTTCTTTCCTTCTTTCTTTCTTTCTTTCTTTCTTTCTTTCTTTCTTTCTTTCTTTCTTTCTTTCCTTCTTTCTTTCTTTCTTTCTTTCTTTCTTTCTTTCTTTCTTTCTTTCTTTCTTTCTTTCTTTCTTTCTTT
>JAVQJS010065482.1:0-17038 GCA_036024795.1 Galaxias rostratus | reverse complement strand
ATAGTAGGATCGAAATGGATATTAACAACCATGGATTTATTTTTACTAAAAACAGCAAACAACTATGACTTGCGTTAGCGGTAGCTCACAGATTAATGCAAATAATAATGATATGATTTTTTTTTTTTTTTTTTACTACAACTCATGCTGGGTCCACACGGATGTGGACCGCGGTCCGCCTATTGGGGACCCCTGTCGTAGGGTATAGCCTAACCGGGCACAGTGCTAGTAGTGACAAATCCACCTTATTATCAATATGATCCATAAAAGCTGTTCAAAGAATCTCAATCCCACATAGTCAATTAGTCATGAGTGAAGGAGCCAACTGAGATCTGAAAAGGGCATGTTTTTAGTGACACTCATCTCACCTCCCTAACAGACTCACACCCACACCTAACATCTACCAAGAGTAATGGCTGGCAGAGTATACAAGTCAGGTCAAATTTCAGGTCAGTGTAGGGTTTTTGGATCAAGTGGTTGCTAACGCAATTGAAATATGTAGATTAGAGATTGGAGTTGAGACAGAGTGTGAAGCAAGAGTGTGACAGAGATAGAGTGTGTACGTTTGTGAAGGAGATTGGTAAATTGGGTGAGAAGGAAAATGATGGTGAGGGAGAGTAGGCAGAGGAGTGGGAATATAGAAGAAAGTATGTTGAGGAGAGAGTGGGTTGGGGAGACTGGGGAGTGTAAAGGAGAGAATAGGCTGAGGGGAGGGGGGAGGGTAAAGTGGGCTAAAGGGAGTGGAGGGAGTAGGTAGAAAATAATTCCAAATGAATGACCAATGGGCAAGAAAGGTGTGTTGCAATGAATCTCTATTATATTCAGTGAATTTGGATTTCGATCTATGTGAAGAACAACTAACAGATCTAAATCCTTTCGATTATAAGCAATTTGGTAATTTCTTCCGTCTTTTTGTTTTACAGATAGTCCTGTAACCTGTGGTACCACTGGGATTGTGTGGACAAACCCCCCATGGATGGGAACTTTACTCGCCACAGATGCAACAACTCATTTATGTTTTTATACGCCTACACAAATAAAAAAAAGGTCACAAAATTGATCAATGTTTTGCTGCGACGTTGTTTTAACTTTAAATCCATGGTATTCATTCAAATATTCAAAGCCAGTTCTGAAACGTAAAAACAATATAATGTTGTGTATACAATCTGTGGACCATTGGTTGCTATGTAAAATTATTTGCAAACGAGAAGATTGTTTGCAAATGTAAGTAGCATTTGACCATGTAGATCCAAGTTGACATGGGTGTTGCTGGTAAACGAGGCAGTGTGGCTAAATATTAAGAGCTAGTAGTGCAATACTCAGTTCAACGACCCGTCTGCTGTGGCATGGTATAAAGCGCACAGTGACGTTTAGAGGTTTCTAGTTTTGGCCAGGTTCAAATCCAGGCTTGGACCGTTTTTGTTATTTGTGTGTGGGGATTATAAAGGAATATAGACCCACCCTTATTCATGATGTTTAATATGTGTTTATTTTTTACTTTACATAAGGCCTGTGGTCTACCAAAGACCAAAGAATCATGAAAAGTAAGTTAATTTAATATCGGACGTGAACATATAATTATCATTATATGATCAAATAAAAATGGTTGCTCATATGCCTACTGAATGCATAAATGTCTATGCCAACATATTTCATTAAAGCCCTGGCCTCTGTACCACCACAACAACAACAGGCTATTCCTTTAACTTTTATTTAATCAAGCAACGGCAACAAATTACCCCTCTTCATGCCTCAATTTTACCATGTTGCCCATTCACATATTTGTAATTTGGAAGCCTAAACTGCAATTGCAAAACTTTTAAAAACACTAATATGCCGCTTTGCATGGGAACTTTGAGCACCACCCGCAAACGGAAAACATTTCATTAAATTGGACAGGGCTCTTTCTTTTACTTCTACAAAACGGCCTGCAGTTAGAGCAAAGCGAGGCAATAGAAACATTTGTGAAAGTTGTACTTCAATATTACTTTTACATTGGTTAGTGTAAGAATTACAAGTCATGAAACTGGGGAGATGGTTCTAAATCGTCAAGTAACTTCACTTACAAAGACGAATGATTGTCTGACGCATGTCGTGACAACCCCAAGCATCTGTACTGTACTCGTCTCACGATCATGCATGCAATTTAATATCGGCCTTTTATTGTAAATAAAAACAAACTTGCTCATAGGTCTATACACAAATTAATAAATACCAGAAAGACTGTGGTCTACTGCCCCATGCTGCAGCAACCCTTTTCAACTGACAACACAACCATGTCAACTTTTTTCTCTCTGTCTCTCTGTCTCTCTCTCTCTCTCTCAATCATGCAGCAGGGCTTGGTCTGTGGCCCTGCCTCTCTCAAATTCCACTGGCGTAACAAGAACACACCTTGATGACAACCGCAATGATTATCTCTGTGGAAGCTTCCAGGGCCAAAAATATAAAAGAACACCCAGCTCTAGTGAAACGGGGCAGGTCTGGTCTACCCTTGTTTATTCCACACGCAACAGACTTCAACCTCCAGCCGCACACCGTCACTAATACTAGGGTTGGGCGATGGACTAAGTCAGAGACTATTTCTGACAATCTCTATCATTTTTATATATATATTTTAGTATGTCTATTATCTCTCTTTCTTTCTTTAAAAAAATTAAAACCATGACATGTTGTCAAGCAAAAATGTTGTTTATTTATAATATCAAAATGTAAATGCTTCTCTGGGTGTTTAGAACACCCGCTTGATTTTGCACCAAATTCAATTTTGGCGAAAGGTGAGAAAAGGGGCCTTCATGTCATTTTCCTGGACCCAGCAAACACATTTGGGTCAGTGCCCCACAAGAGAATGTGGTTTTTAGGTACCAAATGCAATTTTAAACCTGGTTAAAGCATACTTTCAGGACATTCAATTGTGTTTTTTATACACCGACATTTACTACCAAATGGTATGATGGATCATTGACTGGGAAAATTTAAGGGCAGGATAACGTCTCCCTGCCATTCGGGCATTTATGTATAATATGAAAATATCGATGGCAAAGGCTCCAAGTACCAAAAGACAGCTAAGCAAATCTAATGATAGGTTGGATGCCATTGATTTGTGGCAATATCAACAACCAAACTACCAAAGGAGTTAGGAGTCTGAGGCAAAGACGTCATTGCTCACCATTAAGCCTTCTGGAGGTGTCGTAGGCTCAAAATAATGAAGCATCATGGATTCGGGGTGCCCACTTGAAAACCCCAAAGACATATTTGCTCTCAATCGAAGTCCATTCAAAAATATTGGTGCAAATTCAATTTACATTAAACATCATAAATGAGACTGCCAATAGGATTTGATAGTGTGAGAAGCTATATGTTTGATATACAGATCAGAAAAAACTTTTTACTATATAATATACTTTATATACTATACTACTATTTTTACACAGCAGTATAGGGCCATCTCCTGCGTGCTGCACAATAAATTTATCTTTACCAAAGCAACGAGTTCTGTCTGCGTTCATTGACTCACAATTTTATGCAACTAATTCATTGAACCAATAGTGCCAAGCACCTCATCGCCAATTGTCTCTATTTGAAATTTTTACTTTTTTTGGAACACAACTTGCAACACATGATATCTGTACACTTTACAAGGTTTGCTGCTCAGATTTTAAGCACAATTACAGTGATCTACTGCCAATCACAACATTTCATACCTCTCTTCCGAGTCCAGTTTATCCAGCTTTATTGACAAAACCCGAGGGGGGATAGTCAACCCAGTTAAGAGTCAAATCAAGATAAGAAGTGTGTGTGCTTGTCTATCTCTAGCCCAGCTAACAGGCCAGCTAATGCTGTGGGTCGAATAGCCTTTGTTATTTTTTGATACAAAACATCAGTTTTTAACATACAGAAAATTGTACAGGTAAAATACAGTAACAACCAGCAGCACCCATCATTTGGATTGGCCAAGGAACAAAACAGAAATAATTCCGGTCGTGTGGAGTCAGAGGAGTAGGCTTCCTGTAGAGCACCAGTCGAAATAGACGTTCTGGCAGGCATGCAGCAATGGAAGACTAAACGTTATTTAGTATTCAGCTAAGGCCTTTTTCCCGATAAGGCTCACCTTCAGCCTGTCATTCACGACAATGTCCACTAGAGAACTAAATAAAGGAAAATATGGGCCAATCCGAGGTATCTAAAAAATACTACAATAAGTTCTTGAATAAATTCATTCTAAACGAATATCAACCATTCATCAATATATCATAAACAATCCTAATCAGCATAAAACATTGAAATACTCAAAACAGTAAAACAAAGAAAAAAAAATACCTATATATTTTTAAGTATCTCACTCGCAAATGTTTGATAACAGCTTACAATTCAGACACAGAATTAAAAAAAATAAGAATATACAGTCTGATGAATATCAGCAGACATAGCAATATCCGAAATTATTAAATTAAATGTAGACCTCAATGTGTAGATGATCACTGAACAGCAAGTTAAATTAAGTAAATTGTAGTTTAAAATTTGGAAACAAGTCTTAATAATTTGGCAATCTTTGGCATTCTGTACTCAAGGGGAGGCCTTCTCTAAGAATGTGCTGAGCTAGACAGGAACCAGAAAGGAGGAGAAGAGGAGGAGGGTAGAAAGTCACAGGCTCATGTCATTCCCAATATAGCTGAGACAGAAATCAATAAGCCTTCTTTCACATCAGAGGCTTGCAAAGTCAGGGACCATGCATCAACCCTATATGCCATGCAGAGAATTGAAGATAAAATCCAACATCATGATGATTAAATGATTAGGACATTTGAATGCCCTCCAATGAAGGGGAACCGACATCCTTTTAACACCAACTACCCGTAGCCCATCTGAAAGATATCTTTTCATCTCATCTGAGAGGGTTTTACCCACATCTTTGTCCTTCTTCTCATGAAATGTACTTCCCTTTTCTATGGACAACATGGCTTCAAGAGTTTGCAGGCCTAAAAAGTAGGCCTGTTTTTAACCCACATAACAGAGGACAAGGATGTTGCTCATTGCCACTTTGGTCTTTAGCTTAGTCTCTCCCTCCCTTCTTCACCATCACATTATATCTAACAACCCCTGTTTTAAACCCACACTATGCATTGCTCATGGTGTATGGCAATCATCTTGTCCAGGCTAATGAGAGAGGGACCTTCATGATTTTGAACACAGGAACCAATACCAGAACCAACACCATTCAGTGGAGATTCATTCCATCAGGGCTGCTTAAATTTTTTAAATGGGTAAGATCTGTAAGCCTATCAGATGTGACCTTTTATTTCAGCCAATTAAATTCTCGTACACCCTAGCGGATGCCTATGCACCGTTACAGAGCACTGCTTCGGTGAACTTGTAATGTGATTGGCTGAACAGAAAAGTCACATATGATAGACTACAGAGCTTCCCCATTTGAAATAAATGTGTTTGTGAGTCAATCTGTGGCAGGAAGCTCTCAAAAATCCATACATGAATACAATGTGATCCATTGCACAGAAAATATTAATTAGCTTTCCTCATAATAAGAAAAACCCTCAAACATCGTCGTCAATAAGAATCAGATAAATTGGACTCCATTGGACTAGCTGTATTCCACTGTTTTGGTGGAGCGTGTTAAAATACTTTATAAGCATGTACTTAATAAGTGACTACATTTTCTCCTCTGGATTCAAAACTGAGAACACCCAGGTTACTCATCCGACAGTTCAGCTTAGAGCGGGCACCAGCGGGGGCCAATCTGATTTCAGATGGGGTGGTGGCCCCATCGGGCCCCCCCGCTTAAACACACCAATGCAGCCAACAGCCCTAAAATTGTCGTGTAGAGGTATGAGTGGGGCTGCCAAGACTGATTGACACAATCAATGAGGATGCTGAAAATGCGTTGACATCAATATTTTTAAACCAAAGCATAGTGTTCTTACGCACCTTTGCTTTATCAATCGCTTCTTTTCATTATAACAAATGTATTTCTTTAAAATCACCGCAAAAGGTCTGTGTGTATGAAGTGAGTAATTTTTAGCACCTGTCATTAGTCAGCTACAGTCGATCTTACTGCTCTACTAAGTCATGGCGGCTGTAGCAGTGAGTCTGACTTGGTCAATATTAACTGTGACAGCAGTTCAGTTTCGTGTAAAAGTTTACAAAGACCCAAAGCTTAGAAAGTACAAAAGTACTTCCCAAATTAATGAGGTGCAAGGTTTTGATGGCATACCACAGCAGCACGAGCAATGTGCACGATCAGGCACCTGAAGAGAACACACATGGGCGCTATTATGGATGACGGATCGCCAGGAAACATCGCCAGTGTTGTCTATTCATGTCATGATGTTTATTAAATTACTGTTAGCAGGGATAGCTTGTTGTAAAACTGTGTAACTGCTAAATACACACACTATGCAAGTAATAAAAATTCTTTTTGTTTAGATGAATCGATAAAATGGTCAATAGATGAATCGAAAGTTAAATAGTCGTAAGTGGCCTACGTATCACCAACACCAGCTCTGCTCCACAGCTTTGCATGTTTGATGAACACACATTTGCCTGTTTGGCAAAACAACGTAGGCATAGAGACAGAAGACCGACATGTTGTTCCATATAAAAAACAGCCATTGCTACATCCAGACAGACATTAGATTTGGCTAACGTACACGCCCACTTGAGTTGGTGTCTATGTGAGAGCAAAAGAGAAAGGAGTAAGAAACAGTAAGTAATTGACATATTAGAGAGAGAATTATAGAAATAAAGGATGAGGCATTGACAATCAAAGTGAGAGAAAATAAGGAAAGGTGGACGTCCTTTGACTTGGAGAACAGCTGACACAGTCAATACCTTTAACATACTGGTCATACTACCGTCTACGTCTCACGCACACGCACGCGCGCGCGAGCGTTTTAGATGAATAGTTGTGGACGCCAAACTGATCTTACTGCAGGGTGAGTTTAAGAACTCTCATTGAGTAAAACACATTTAATTTGAAGTGGTCAAAGAGGCAAGATAATTTCTCTAAGGTGACTGATATGACGTCTCAAAGGCCTATTGCAAAGATTATGATTTTGTTGATGGTCCGTAGAAAAAGTGATCATATTACCTTTGGCTACTCTGTTGACTGGATCTCATTTCCCTCAAACTTGAACGCTATTAATGTGTATTTAGTTCTGCTCACACACCTCAGAGTCCTGCATATTCGGTCTCTCAATGCACAGATGAGTCACTGAGGTCGCAATACAATTATAGGGTTTTATGCCGAATTAAAAAAACAAGCATTGGCCTTAACAATATAACCAAGAACCTGAGTAGCAACTCGCTGAAATGTTTAAACATCGTGTATGCTGGATACACAATTAATTTCAGTCTAAATTATTCTACTACTGTTGGTGATATGGTGCGTGGGAGCAAAGAGAACATTCATAGGTTTGCCAACATCAAAGCACAGAATCAGTATTGCAAACAACCCCCAATCCCATTCACCAAACTACGGACCATGCATATCTAGTCGCTTCAGTTGTAATGCATTAATCATTCACTAAATCACGTAAGGTTATACATGTGGTCTGCGACTAATTGCCAAGCAAATACATTTCACAAAGCATTTGAGTTAAGGTAAGGACCCAAAAAAATAAGATTGTGGTTGAATTCTTACCTTCATATCGCTCATGATGAGTTGGAACAGCCCTCCCAGGGCGCTGCATTCCTTCTCTATTCCCGCATCCATTTTTCCCAACTTGTATAATACCGTTTGTTCAGAACAAACCTAATTGGGTCAATCAATTGTAAAGTGGAAAAAATATATTGCTGTCCTGGAAAAGTCAATGGTTTGATTCTTACAACATCCTGTGAAAAGTACTCCACCAAAAAACGGCTAAAAGTTGTGGAAAACAAAAATATCCTAGACCATGGGCAGGGAACTATTCGTGGAATACTCCGTTTGTTCAAACGATGGAGAAGTGCTACTGGCTGAAGACGAATACCGTTGATTAGCCAATACGACCAGCTAGCCAACTTGATACATCCGCGAAAAAGCATTTGTGATTCATGTTGAGATAGAAATGTCCGCTTTACTTGCTTATTGCTAGTTCACAGTCCTGTATTAGCATTTGAAAGAGCGAGCGTATTTCCCCTCACCAAGACAAGTTAGCATTCACGCAGTCAGAAGCAACCTGTGACTACTATTTAGACACTGTCTCGTCTGGCCCGGCGCGCGAGCGATTGTTTATAAACAGATTTCCTTTCATTTCAATACCCAAAAATTCCCTCTTCTACGAGTCCGGACAATATGCTCCCAGGTTATGCCAATTGTTAGTATAATTGAGCTGCGCATGCTCTTGTGAAAGTATTTGTTTGGAGTCCACGTCTCGTCGGTTGATATGAGGCTAGCTGTGCTAGCATAAAATTCCCACTATCCCACTTCCTTAGTGATGTGTCGTTCATCAGCAATTCGTCTTTAAACTGATTCGGGAGCAACGACTAGTCTGCGAGTGATTCGTTCATTTGGGTCGCGCAGGCGCAACAATAGCTGTGTTCGAGTCATCTGTTCGTTTTGTTCAGCAGGAAGCAGAAACTGGTGCATTTCCAACGCAAATGCGACACAATGCATCGCAATTATTCGACTGGTCGCCTTAACGCGCAGAACCTACCCCTGCATCACAAGCGGACTGTGGGGGCCTTATTGCCGCTAGATCGGTAGTGTCGAGCATAAGTATGTATTTAGTTCAAAACAAGGTAGCGCATGAGCAGTAATTTCTCCATGTCAAAATGGGTATACTATGAAATACTATTAAATTAAATCCAATTTAGAGGGGAAGCTCAATTTTCAGTTGTATTTGATAATAAGGGCTACATGGAAGCCCTATGCACCATGCTATGCACAAGTTGCTGCCAAAAGTCGATCATTTACTTTTTAACGATTCACTTAATACAAATTCCCCTTGCCTTCTTGTATATTTCTTATTTGATGTTTTTTCCTGCTGAGTTTGTGTATGTCTGCGCAATTTGTATCAAATGCCAAGTCATTACTGTATAATTACAAGAAGCTAACGGGTGATCTTGCGAGAGCTCCGATTCTAGCCTGCCTGCCAAGGTAACGGTAAATATACATTGTCTGATTGATTTGATAGCATTACGAAAACTTATAGTCATAGTGCCTGCACTTGCTTTGGAAGCAGTGACACTGACCCCAGAGCGGTGCTGCAAACTTTATCATTCAGTATAGCTATACTGCGTTGCAAATGCTAGATACGATTAACTCCAGTCACTTATGTGTAGAAGTGTGTATATAAACCAGAGCGAGCCATTAAGTTATTTTCTCTTAGGAGTCAGGTCTAAAACTTTGACGAAGATTTTACTAAAACGAAAACTTGTAAAAACTGACTAAATCTTTACTATAACGTAACAAAATGAACAATATCATAAAAATGCTTGTCAAAGTCCTTGGTACACGAACTGACAATTTGTCCATGTAGTGTAAGCGAAATGCGGGTATGAAGGGGCGAAAAATGGGGCTGACAGTGCATTACATTATGAGTTGTTAACCCATTGAAATGGTTCACTCCCTCAAATGGGTTCGGGTCAGAGTCGTAATAATTAATTATATGGGAGGCAGTACGGTGGCTCAGTGGTTAGCACTGGTGCCTCAGTAAGAAGGTCCTGGGTTCCACCTGACGCAAGGGCCTTTTTGTGTGGAGTTTGCTTGTTCTCCCCGTGTTGGCGTGGCATTCCTCCGGGTACTTCGGTTTCCTCCCACAGTCCAAGAACACGCAGGTTAATTGGTGACTCTAAAATTGTCCATAAATGTAATCCCAGGACGTCGTGTCCCTACTTGCCTACAAGTGATATTCGGTATTTCTTTCTTTAAACGACGGAAAAATTTTTAAATTTCCGTTTTGCATTTGCTATTACATTTATTCTTCATTATGCAAATTGGTAGACGGTACTTTCAATTTTAGTCTTAGTAATCAAACTAAGAAAAGGCTAAATGGGACTGGTTAGACAGGTTAAACAACGAGCGCGCATTTTAATTAATATTTATACATTTGTATTTATTCATAAACATATACTAAACCCCACAGAAATTCGGATTATTAGACTGTTTCAGTAGGCTACTTAGTTAAATTAAATAAAAAGTACTGATGTCGATCAACCAGTTGACAAAAAGCTGACACCGTGACTCAGTTTTTGACATCCCGAACATTTGCATAATGGAGAAATGCGTACAGACTTGTACAAGTATAGGTAGACACACCGCCCGTCCTCGACCAATAAGAACTGTCCAGTGCTAGAAATCCCACCTTAAGGTTTCTGAATACAGGGTAAAGTGGTCCCTAGTTGCTTGTGGAAGTTCCTGCTGTGGAAAAGGCCTTGTGTTGGATTACCACTAAACACCTTGTGCAAATACACTATTCGGGCGTTATTGCACTAAATAACTCATCATCAGAGGAAAACATCTTTCCTCTTCACTACCAATCTTACCAGAACCCCTGTCGAAACATATTCACTAATGTCTCTGGCTGTATGCACCACAGTTGCTCCCATCCAAGACACATTGCCCATGAGGTAAAACATACTTCTTGCAATAAGGATAAGACCCCATTTTATGGAACGGATCAGGCGTTTGAGCTAGAAAGTGAAACACTGCGCTCTTGTGGAGGAAAAGTTAAATATAACATTATTAATGTTTTTCAGTCAGGACATTTTACAATAGGTTTAACAATTTATTGCAAACAGTAATACATTGAAGTATGGCGTCAAGGATTTGCAGTTCTGATAGCTTCTGTGCTCGAGGTCTTATACAAATGGTAAATTAACTACCTTTGGTAGGGAGCAGATATCTACAGAATCCCCATTAGATACTGTGAAACCGACCCTGTTAGGAAGCGGTGGTGGAGGATGGCAGCAGAGCAGAGCGGCAGCATAGTGTGGTGCGGCAGCAAGCCGATTATCATTACAATCCAGCATTTGTAGTTGAAGATTTGAGTTTGTTTTACTGCAGTGTATCCTTTAAAAATTCTAAAACCAAGATAATAAGTCACAGGCATGTCTGTACATTTATCAGAAATACTGCTCTATGCTTAGTGCTTAATTTGATTTACTAATTTAAATTAAACACAATGATCCTATGCTTAAAAATTAGGCACAAACTAAAAGCTGTCTCCTAGGGAGGTTTGCAAAAGGTAAGTGACCTAGCATGTAGTGTGGCAAACATGAGACTTACCTTCCCTACCATGCCAGTCAACTACTTCTAATAAGGAAGTTATCTGCAGTAAAAAGAAGACTGCATTCCAACCATGTAGACCTTAGGTTGACTTAAAATTGTAAGAAGTGTGGACATTTCAAAAATAAAGATGAAAACAGAAAAATGACTTGATGAAAACTGCATTTATTAATATATACAACTTATATAAAATATCAGATTGGTTGTGCATGGATGACAAATCTACTGCATGCACATAGATGTAACCATTTCAATTTGACAACATTCAAAGTTCAGATTGTGTTATTCAGTCAACAGAACTCTGAATATTACAATATTTCAAGTTTCATACAGGTTTAAATACGGAATTAATGCACAAAATGCAAATACATGTTCACAAATAAAGATATGCATTGCTGGCATTCATTCATTCATATATAATATATATATGAAACCAACAGTCAAATACAGTCCGGTTCCTTTTTGTTGTATTCCACAGAACAAGCTATTTGTTATTGCCATTATATATTAAATATATCAATATGTTTGTAAGAACGATGATGCCTGTCATGTTTTTGTGAACATGTTTTATACGAATGTAGGCAATGACAGTTATTACTAAGCTGCTCTAATGTTTAAGGCACCACTGGTTGGCTGTCAATATGTTGAAATGGCAGACACAGTATGTTAGAATGCACAATATGCCTCATTTGGTCAAACATATTCAAAAAGAAACACAGACGCCACTATGGCTAGATTTTTACAGGAATAGTCCTTATGATCTAAAAATATTAGTCTGACATTCATCTCATCAGACTTTTAACTAACTGCACTGTACCACAGTTTCCAAATGTTTTAGATATTCTATGTTTTCTGATTTCCGGGTCCTTTTGTCATTTCTGTTGGCACAGACACCAATAAAGAAATTTAAAAAAATAAAAAAATTAACAGTCTATTAATTTAAGTGAACAACTTTAAGGTTTTTAAATGAAGTAATTTAAGTATCGAGAGTATACCAATTTCTCTCTGCTGGCATTTACATTATCTTCTCAACTAGGAGAAAACTGCCGCTATATTAATCGGCCAATATACAAAAATATGAAACTACGAATGAGAAAAAATGAACACAATATGTTATACATCTTTGAAGAAGCCCATACGATGAGCAACATGTAGCAACTTTAACAGGACACAGGACAAGGGAAATAGGGGTGGCAATGGAAAACTATCAAGAAGAGAAGCAAGGCTGGTAGATACACCATGACAATTTCAAGAAAAGATTGCAGATGAACAAGCCAGGCAGTGGTGGCTTGAGGTGTTAAATGTCCGAGTTCATTTGTTTGATAAGTATAGCACTGGTTGAGACTTTCTGTTTGTTATGAAAAAAATACAACAATTCAACATTGTCCTAAACAATTCATTAACCCCACTTAAGCTTAGCCAAGGCAAGGCCAGCGGCCTGGTGTAATTTATTCCGACCCAGACGACTTTAACATCTGGGGACAGAACACAGACACACTGTCTGCCAGTCTGTCTGTTAGTCTGGCCATCTCCATATTGCTATACTTATGCTTATCCTCTTCCTTGTTTCTTTGTCTTTTGGCCAGGTCACTAGCAATGGCTAGCGCCCCTCCTTTTAGAAAACGCACAAAGTTTTCCCCCATTAGGGGCCCCATGGCATACAAACCCGATGCCGATACACACTCATACGTAAACGGGTCCACGTCCAGAGGGTTACGCCTGCATGTGATGGCCTGCTCTGGGTTCAGACCCAAATGCCGACCGTTGTTGGGTAAAAACGATAGGTTGGGGTGGGCACCAATCAAAACCAATGCCTTGGAGACCTGGATGACTGTGCGCTGCCCTGTCTCCGTTTCCAACACGCACTTCCTGTCTGGTTTGAAGGCCACTACTCTGTGGCGCGGGAAGCTGAGGTACCCTTGGTAGGATCCAATGCCGCTGCAGAGTGGTGTGGGCGGACTGTCTGAAGAAAGGTTTGAGGAGGGAGCATCATCACCCTGACTTGGAGCCTGGCCTGGGCTAGACTGGTGCTGCTGCTGGGTCATCATCTGGTGCACCTGCAGCCCAGAGAGGAGCAGAGGAGAAACAAACATGATGCTGTCTGTTCTTCTTTTGAAACCGGTAGACACATTCAGTGATTTAAAATAATAAATACTAACATTTTAAATATCTTTATATATAGACACTGCCTATCATCTGTATCACCAAATACACACAAATTATGAAAAGTATATTGGATGCTCATCACCTTGTGGTACTCTGGGTAAAGCAGCTTGGGTAACTGGTTGAAGATGAGCCCTGGGTCTGTGACTGAGCGTCTAAAGGCATGGTATACTGGCGTGGTGATGTGATGGGCTGCCAGAACAGCATCGGCCGCCGTCAGCCCAGCCCCTACCACCAGCACTGGGTCGGACGATTGGTCCAGCTCACCGCGGGCAATAGCGGCCTCCAGCTCCCAGAAAGAGTGGGCAACGTAGGCCAGATCCTCTCCCTCTACACCCAGCCGGGCAGGAATATCATGGGTACCTGTGGCCAACACCACATTGTGGGCACATATGGTGAAGGGGACCTCCTCAGACACCACCGCTCCTGAAGGCCAAGGAAAACAAAGTTGACGTTAATAACACCTGGACTCTCAAACTTCAAATGGTTAGAAAAAAATATTCCCAAGGCCAAATGGCACCATACCTCCCACTGCCTCTCCCTCCCGGCGTTGTAGTCCTGACACTCTCCAGCAGGGTAACATTCCGTCCTGGCCTGCCTGCCGCTGGACAGAGGTGACTGTGGTGCCGCAGGCAAAGTTCTCCTCCAAGGCCATCTGGGAAACGTAGTGCTGGTAGTAGGACGCAATCTCTGCTGGTGTGGCTCGGTCGTTACGCACATTTCTGGAAGAGCCACGCACACAGTACATTACATATCATTAAAGATATTCTGTATGTGCTTAAATGGTCCGTAACGCAGGCAATCACACGGTTTAGTGTGGTCGGTTAGTGTCGACATTAGGAAATATGAGTATTTCTACCCAACTTGCACAAGCCTGAGTCTGTGATTGGTCAAATAGATTGACTTAAATTTTCTTTGTCACAAATCGCTGCAATTCAGAGCAGCTTATAAAATAGGGTACATGTGTTGTCAGAGATTAACAAGATAAAAATGCACAAGGCATAGATTTCACTTTATGGTGTTGGCGCGCACAATCCAAACAAATAATGCTGGACAAATACATATTCAATATTGTACATTAAGGTCCCTTTAAGACTTATTTGATGAGGATTCTTAATTACTTATGGTTGAATAAGTAGGACCCACCTCCGTTTTTCTCTCAGCCAGTCTTTCAGCTTAAGCCCAGGAAGCTCCATCCAGTTGGCTAGACTCAGTGTTAGCATGGATCCCTCCATTGCCTGCACAGAAAAAACACATCTAGAACACACAGTACATAGGTATTCCAACAAAATGTAGGTGTGTTATTTAAACAAAACTAGAAAACAGTACAGTAATTATTCTTGTCACAGATGATCTACTGCCCCTTTCTGAGTACTGTTTTAAATGGGCAGTAAGCACATTCCAGAGAATTGGACAAATATGACCGATAATTTGACTTTATTAATTATTCCCAATTAATTTCCTTGACGTTCAACATTGTGGTGTGTGACAATGTAATGTGGTAAGAAATATCTCTATCAGCATCAAGGAAAATATCAATTTTGTTAGCGCTGAGTTTTACTTGAAATTATTATTTTCATGTCTTTCATGGACCATTTAGATATGAGGCTTTGTCATTCTAGTCATACAATAAGTCTTCATTACTTTATAAAACCCTATTAATACAGTAGTTGAGAATGAAAGTCTTTTTCCACTTAAGATGTCACAGGACGGCCCAGCCTCACTCACATGCCATGCTCCTCCAGGGGGACCCTTGCCCAGCACCAGGTGAGGCGTAGCCCGCTCCGGCTCATAGTGCCAGACAAGGGGTGATGCGTGGTCCAATCCAAAGTCACTGTCGGGCAGCAGCAGTGAATCAAAAAGCACTGCCACAGGGTTAGACGAACGACCCTCCAGTCCTTCACACAAGTACTCAAGATCCTAAGTGATTGAAAAGAGAAAAGTACAAATGGATAAGGTATTTCTTTAAGCCCACATCCAAAGACTGATTGTATTTGCAAATTGCGATACAGTAAAACCTATTAAATTCCTCCCTTTTAAATAGGGACTTTAAAGGGTTACTGTAATCAGCTTTAATTTTGGTAAGTTTGCCATGTTTTGGCAGCTTCAGGCACTTGCATCAGAAACAATGTCAAATAAGAACAGGAACTTCTGAATTGACAAAGAGGTTAATATATGTCCATAGCTTTAGGTAAGGGTGCAACAGGAAGGAAAGGTAGCATTGACCTACTTTGCAAAATACTTTGCATGCTGAATGTTGAAGACAGCAGGGGAGATTTGAGAGTGTTTACCTGCTCCAGCAGTGACAGGTGGGGATGCTGGGCAAGTTTGTCCTGCAGTAGGGGATTGGAGTGTGTTACCCGTGAAGACATGTAAGGAGTATAACCGGACAACAGGTAGGACAGACAGATCCCTGACGGCCCGTTGCCTAGGGAACACAACAACAAAGGAACATTTAGATCCAAAGGCAAGCTGTGGTTGCAATTGTATAGGTTGTTTAAAGCCAATATATTGGTCTTAATTGAATGCATCAGAAACCTTTTTCAGCCCACTGAATAACATTATCACACCCAAAAAATATATACATCCTGCTTATGATGATATCCAATTTCTTACCAATGATCACAACAGGTAGGATCTCCTTGGTCTGAATGTCTTTGTCTTGTATGTCCATGATGATGACTGACAGTTATTTGGTGTCTTGAAAAATATAGCATACAGTACAATAAAGTTAATCATACACTACACCCACGGGTCACTAGGGTAAACCAAAACAGTACATTTCTACTTGGAGCCGAGGTCGACCAACTACATTCCTGACATCCTTCAGGTTGATGTCATGGTCTTAATGCATTAAGGATCCGTTGTTGTCTACATATGAGAAGGCAAAGCACACACAAACATGCACACTTTGAGGGGTACACTGGTCAAATGGCAATGTTCTTAGAATAAAGTAAATGAGTCCAGACAGCAAAGATAAGACAAGTTAATTGAGGAATGAATATGCAGACTGGCTCTATGGAGGAGGAAATCAATACTGTAAAAGGAAGTGTCTGATTTCCAACAATGCAGTGCAGCATAGCTATTCATATTCATGTTTTTGGGAGCTTGACAACATGAAGAGTCAGAACTTGGATAGAAATTAGGAGCTTCCAGCTAGATGGAAAGCAGAAAATCACTCCCCATAAAAAAGGTGGGGTGTCTGTGTTGTTCCTGTGTGGACAGTTACGTAAGCGAACCAGCAAGTCTCCCAGCAAGGCCACTACTACTACAACAGACTGGGGTCTAGGCCACCTGCCAGCAAAGGCAGCTTATGTAACCACCCTTTCAGTTATTCGCCTGTAAGCGTGACTCGGCAGAATGTTTTAAAGAGGTAGAGGCGATTTGGTATGTGCCTCTACATTCAGCTTGGCTCTAGCTTATCTAATCTTAGCAAGCTGATTGCCATAATGAAGAGGTTTGTCTGACTTGACCAAGCCTACATCACATGAGACCTCAAATGTCAAAGGACAATAAGCTTAAATTAATTTGTTTATGGCGGCACGGTGGCGCAGTGGTTAGCACTGTCGCCTCACAGTGAGAAGGTCCTGAGTTCGAATCCCACCTGAGGGCCTTTCTGTGTGGAGTTTGCATGTTCTCCCCGTGTTAGCGTGG
>JAVQJS010065461.1:0-12689 GCA_036024795.1 Galaxias rostratus | reverse complement strand
CCGGCCAGGCATACCCGGGAACCCTCAGGCCAAAGAGCCATTGTTTCTCCAGCCCCCTGTCCTCCCTTCCTCCATGCCTGCCTGTCTGCCTGCCTGTCTGCCTGTCTGCCTGCCTGTCTACCTGCCTGCCTGCCTGCCTGTCTACCTGCCTGTCTACCTGCCTGCCTGCCTGCCTGTCTGCCTGCCTGACTGCCTGGATACCTGCCTGCCTGCTTGGCTGCCTGTCTGCCTGCCTGCCGGACTGCCTGCTTGCCTGCCTGCCTGCCTGCCTGCCTGCCTGCCTGCCTGCCTGCCTGTCTACCTGCATGCCTGCTTGGCTGCCTGCATGCCCGCCTGCCTGCCTGCCTGCTTGCCCGCCTGCCTGCCTGCCTGCCTGCCCGCCTGCCCGCCCGCCTGCCCGCCCGCCTGCCTGCCTGCCTGCCTGCCTGCCTGCCTGCCTGCCTGCCTGCCTGCTGCCTGCCTGCCTGCCTGCCTGCCCGCCTGCCTGCCTGCCTGCCTGCCTGCCTGACTCGATGCTGCAGGTCAGTGCCCTAGGACATCACCTTGTAAAGGCAATCAGCTTTAATTTTTATTCCCCTAACTAGTGCAAACTGACCGTGTGATCATCTTCCTCAGCTACACATCCAATGCAAGAATCCATGCTAAAGTAACAAACGTGAATTGAAATATAAAGATAACAATTTAGGAAAAACTACAAGTGTTACGTATACCCAATAGCATGCTGTTTTATAGAAGGTGTGAGGCCTAGATATGTTAGAATGTATCTTTATATAGATGTAAAAGGATGATGGCTAGAATGTAGTAAAAGTTAGTACAGGCCGCTTCTATACGACGTCTACAGGCTGACATGTGGTCAGGCCATTAGCCCAAGTCTTGTCTCTATTAAGACCGCCGCATTTAAGTTTGTTAAAACCTCATGAATCTTATGGATATTTTTGAGGAACTATGATGTTTAATGGACAGATAACTGATATATATGCATCAGTTCTTCAAATGAGAAACCACATAACAATTTAGGAATACATATCTATAAAGGAAAGACATATTATGGACTAATTTATCATTTAAAATTATTTTCTAACATGACCAAATTAGCCATATAAATATTCATGCATGGATCAATACATAATTAGGGTCTAATGATATATGTTACCTAAAATATAGTGCTGCAGCAACCTAGCAACAGTGCTTTACCAATGAAAAACGGGCTGTGATACTGTTTACAACTTGTAACCACTTATAAAGCCTTCAGGTTGACAGTACTTAGTTTACTGCTTACTCCCCATAGGATAGCTGTGTAGAAGGCTCAGGGGCGAAAACTACCACCCCTCCTTCTACTGAAACTCTAACGGGCAGAATGCAGGCTGGGCCAAACCATGTTATTGACACTTCTCCGTGGACACGCGCTTGCTTCCTGTGCATGTTAATTCTCATAGTGTGGTTTTGGTTTGCTATGAGTTTTTTGTTCGTTCTGCTGTAGAATAATTGCTGGCCATAACTTTTGGACTCTATCCATTGAATGTGTTGTACCGTGACGTAGACACAATGTGGGTGGGCATTCTTGACATATGTGATCACAAATCAATGAAGAGTTCACTGTGGAGGAATACTGACGTCCCGACTTGAACGGGACATTCCGTGTCAAAAGAAAACGATCGAAACTAGTCAACCTTAAAAGCATTTCAGGAATAAGATAAGGATAAGAACATCCGTCGAGCTCGCCTGAAATGTAGATAAACGTCATGATACATATATCAAACTCAAACACTAATTGAAATACCTCATGCTATACAAATCGGCTTTATAACCAAACGTTGTGACTTAATTGACAAGTTTGTGGACGGCAGCTGGGAGGGAGTGCTATTAAGTCTTGAGGTTCCTCGTTTTTTGTTTGGGGTGTGTTTTGTGCTGGCGAGGCAGCGTGGAGGACTAGGTGTCGGCGGGGCGCGAAAACCGAAGTCGGGGAGCTCCAATGTAAATCGCTGTGTAAACGTCTCTGATTAGAACGACTTAACAGCGACGCATGCTCTCCAACCTGCTGCCGAAGAATACGCCTTCGTGTCTGGGGCACAGCGGGCCTTCACTGAGTCCTAATTAACGCAACATATGTTTATTTAAATCTCCACCAGGGGTGTGAAGGGAGGCTACAGGAGGCACCACCTACAGAGGCTGTGAAAACAGAGGGGGGCAGAATTAAGTGGAGCAAAGGGGATGCTAGGAAGAGCGAGAAAAAGTCGGCAAGAGTGATAGAGAGAAGAAGGTAGCACTTAGTGCCCGGCGGAATTCGCACCCGATATCACCATGAACTCTTTGAGAAGTGCAAATGTATTCCGCTGTAACCCTAGAAACAAACAAGCTGCCACTTCCTTCGTTTATAATTAGCTGGTCATCAATGCTGGGCGGGTTTCTGCCCCGTTACACGGCCTCCTCAATAATGGTAGAGCAAATCAGGCCCAGCCCTATCACGCACATCTGTTTCTCAAACACAGAGATACAGACACCAAAAATAATTCTAGATGATTGACCCAACCGCGGAAAGAAACTTGTTTATTTATAAACTGTTTTTTTTTTTTTTTTTTGGGCGTGGTTAAATTTAAGTAGAGACTCGGATTTTAAAACAATATTAAAAAGCCTGCATGCTTTCAAATCCTGTATGCTCGTTTGAGAACGAAGTCGCAAAGACATCTCTATCGACACATTTTTGGTGTGACACTGAGAAATTTGGCGCTTTCACCAGGAGCTTATTTAAGAGGGTTGGAAGTGTTAGAAGTGTAAATGCTATGACGGGACCCTTTCGTGTTATCTGGTCACCCTGTGAACCCTGGCTCACCCCCCATAAACACCTTGGCTGTGCTGTGTGTAAGCCCCAGGCATTGGAGCAGCACCCTCTGAGGCACGTTGGGCGCGAGGCAGCAGCAACAGGACCACAACCGGCCCGGCAACACACCCAGACTCCTTTCTTGTGACCTTGTAGTCGTACAATGCTGCTAGTAATCATGTCGAGATCACAAACTGTTCTGGGATCAGCTCCTTCAGTTACGCCACGGTGCTGTGTTTGGGGTCCGACAAGGTTGGCGGGACGAATTCAATCGAAATTATTCCGAGTAGCGATGCGAGATGATTAGTCAGGAGGATTAGGTGCGAACCCGAAGGCCGAATGAAAACGCAGCTCCTCTGAAGGAAAATTGCTTACGTGGCAGAGCTTTCCTATCGCCTGTCGGATGCTGTTCCTAGCCTTCCCTAGTCGTAACGCGGCCATGGCCACATCTGAAACCAGCTGGCTACGTGCTCCGCGGGATGTTTCGTGGGGGGTACTGCTGTAAGACAAGCCCGCCTCTCGATTTACATGCCAAAGGATTGTTTCCTACTTCGGTTGGGGCCTGGTCCCGGGTTTCCTACTCGTCTTGGCGTTTCGTCGGACCTCCCGGTCCATGGGAGGTCCCGAGCGACATCCATCTTAATGCTCCTCAGGCTACACAGTGCCTGGCGCTTTGACGGGACAGGACAGCTGTGCACCCTGCCGCATTCCTGGGGCTTGCTCCATGAGACACGAGACTGGTCCAACTCCTCTTACAGGGGGGGGAGCATGTCTGCTCCGCCACCCCTTACAGGGCGCAGGCGGACGGACCCCTTCACCCCTGGTTTTGTCCGTCCATTGCAGGCCCACTACCAGCAGCAGGAAATCCCCTGCCAGGTTCCCTCTGTCGACCGTAGACCCTTCATGCTTAGGTCTGGCAGCTCAGGGATAGTAAACGTCTCACAATAGCGGGACAGCTACTGTACTGTAACTAATGTTTAAATAGAAATGAACAGGCACAGGGGTAGACTCGAGCACAGGGGTTTGCCCTAACTGTCTCCCAATAAGAACTTGGGGTGCGTGTGTGAATAGAGTGTGTGTGTGTGTGTGTGTGTGTGTGTGTGTGTGTGCGTGTGCGTGTGTGAGTGTGTGTGCGTGTGTGTGGTGTGTGCGTGTGTGTGTGTGTGCGTGCCTGTGTGAGTGTGAGTGTGTGTGTGAGCATGTGTGTGTGTGTGTGCATGTGTGTGTGAGTGTGTGTGTCCATTCTACCCGAGTACGTGCTGGTACTGTTGCCTGGTTGGCTGGTGCACTGAGAGTCAGACGCGGTGACAGACACATGGTAGGTCTTTCCACAGCTGAGGCCGGTGACGTTACACTGCGTCCCCGTCGACTGACAGTTGGTACCCAGACCGTCACTGTCCTCCACCGTAGCAGTGTGTTGGTCGGAATCGTTGCTCTGAGACCAGGAAATGGTCAAGGCATTGGACAGGCAGGTCATGTCAGTCAAAACCGCCATGGGGACACATGGCACTGCAAAAGGGACGTACAAATTAGTTTAAAGGTCACAGGTAAAAGGTTATTGTCGTAAAATAAATGAACGGAATGTGCTGTTTTATATCAAACATGGCTGCCCTCACCCGACTTGAAATTGACTGACTGGCTGGGCGCCCTGGTGCAGTTGTTCCCTCTGGCCGACACAGTGACCGTGTAGGTCTGCCCACACTGTAGCGCCGACAAGTCACAGCTGGTGCCAGCTGATTGGCAGGATGCTGAGTAGCCTCCGCTGCTATTGGCTAGCACATTATAACTCTCAGCCCCATTGGTGCCGTTCCAGTTTATCTTCGCTGTGTTACTGCTGCAGGTCAGGTTGGAGGACAGGCCGGAGGGTGCGCAGGGAGCTAGGTGGGAAAATACACGGAAACGGTTAGAAAACACGGATGAAATAAAGGCATTATCAAAAAAAAACTATGATCTATTTTCTGAGGTAAGTGATTACAGATTAGAGGCCGGGAAAGGAGGTTTGACGTACCTGTCTTCACAACGGGTCCCACGCTCTGAGAACTGTCGCACCTTTGTCCTTTGGCGACCACGGTCACATTGTAAGTCTCCCCGCAGGACAGGAAGGAGACGTCACAGCCGGTGGTGTTGGAGGTGCAGCTGGTGGAGGTGCCGCCGGAGCTCTGGAGGACCGCCGTGTAGGAGAGCGCCCCCTGGCTGGGGCTCCAGGTCACGCTGGCAGTGCCGCTCTGGCAGGCCACAGAGGTCTGGACGTTCTGGGGAAGGCAGGGGGCTGCGGAGGAGGAAGAGGAGGAGGAGAGGGCGTGTTGGAAGGAAACGTTTGGACTCCTCCTCTCCCGGGAGGAGGACGGCTGTCGAAGGGCGCGTTCACCCCCAAAAACGTACCCGTGGCGGACTGCAGGCTGGCGCTCGGGGCGCTCGTACACTGTCCGTCGGCGGCCGTCACGCTGAACCGATACGCCTGTCCGCACCGCAGGCCGGACACGAGGCAGGACGCAACGTCGCTGGAGTTACAGCGCAGGCTCCTCCCCCCGCTCCCGTCGTCCGCGGTGACCTCATGCAGCAGGCCCCCGGCCGCTCCCGTCGTCCAGGCGACGGAGGCTGTGTCGGAGGCGGCGCACGGCAGCTCCACGCCGGCCAGCTGAGGCACGCACGGCGCTAAAGACACAACGGACCGGCCCACGCGTCAGATCATCGCCCAGGGAAAAGCTTCGTGAGAGGAGAGCACAGAGGTTCCTCTCACCTGTTTGGAGGGCGTAGGCTGAGCTGGGGAGACTCGAGCAGTTGTCCCTGGAGACGGTGACAGTGACGTTGTACTTGCTGCCACACCGGAGCCCCGTGAGGGAACACGCGCTGGCCGTGGAGTTGCACGCCGTGGAGACCCCCTGCCAGTCGACCGCCTGGGCTCTGTAGGACAATCCCTGTGCCGTCTGAGGGTCCCAGGTCACCGTGGCGACGTTGGTTGAGCAGTTGACAGCGGCCGACACAGAGGTAGGGGGACAGGGGGCTGGGGGAGGGGGGAAGGGAAGGGGGAGGTGCGCACAGCAAGGAAATGATAGCGTTCACCGGGGATTACTCTTTTATCCTCCAAAATGAAAGCGGACTTGTTGATTTACCTGTAGAGAGCTGATTGGCTGCACTGGAGGTGTTGCAGGAGTTGCCCTGGGTAACCACGGTGACGTTGTAGGAGAGACCACAGCGCAGGTTGGGGATGACGACGGACGTGCTGTTGGTGTCATACGTCATGACATCACTCACTGACCGAATGGTGGCGTGGTAACCGTTGGTTTCGTTGCTCTGTTGCCAGGCAAGAGTCAGAACCCCGGACAGACAGTCCAGCTGGGTGTTCAGAGGTTCAGGAGAGCAAGGAGCTGAACAGCGTTCAAGGAGAAACAGGAGACGATAGGTCAACAGCTTATGTTTAGAATCTCTGTTAAAAACTCGTATGTCCAATTGAATAAACAACAGTTGTTATAGCTGCGCGCCGCATTCACCTGTTGTCAGCGTCACAGGAAGACTTGCAGGGCCGGGACAGCCGGCGGTCATTGCCATGACAACCACCCTGTATTGCTGACCACAGGCCAGGTTGCTGAGGTTACACTGGGTGCCCGTGTCACTGCAGGTGAAGTTGTTGCCTTGGCTGTCCTGTGCCTGGACAACGTAGGCCATGGCCCCCACAGCCGGGCTCCAGGTGACCAGAGCCAGCCCGGTGCTGCAACGCAGGCTGGCGCTCACGTTGGACGGGGCACACGGAGCTGGGAACGGAGAGCCACGGAGAGAATAGGACGCGTTATCGATGCGATCCAAACCGTTCACAGCCACTGCATGGCTAAACAAAATGGAACAAACCAGGAAAAAGAACCGCCCGCCCGTGTGTGACCACCAGGGGGCGCAGCGTCGACCCGCACCTGTGATTCTCTCCACGGGGGCGCTGACCTCGCTCACGCACACGTTGGTGTGGCCTACGGCGGCGAAGGTGTAGCGCGTGCCGCAGCGCAGGTCCAGGAAGGAGCAGGCGGAGCCGTTGGTGGTGCAGCTGCTGTTGAGGCCCGAGGCGTCGCTGGCCGTCGCCGTGTAGTTCTGGGCCGTGCTGGTCTGGTTCCAGGACATGGTGGCCACGTTGGAGCCACACTCCAGATCCACTGTGGTGTTCTGCGGCTTACAGGGGGCTGAAGTCGGAGAGGGGGGGGGCAATGTTAAGCTAAACGTTAGCACCATAGCAGTTCAACTTTATTGTCATTGTACAGAGTACATGTACTGAGACAACAAAATGCTGTTAGCATCTAACCAGAAGTGCAAAAGAAGCAGTAAAATGTATGTACATAAGTGCTAAATATGTATACAACAGATAAATATGAATATGATGCCATGATGTATAAACAGTATTAGCGATATAAACAGTATAGACAGTGGATTGATCATATTGTCATCGTAGACCGTTAGCCTTCAGAGCCAGACCGCCCAGCGCAGGCGAACGCGCGCTCTCGCCCTCTCCAACATGGCCGACTGACCCGACTGGATGCGGTAGTCGGAGCCCGCGACGACGCTGCAGTTGATGGCGGTGGAGGTGACGGCCACCTCGTAGGTCTGGCCGCAGCGCAGGCCCGCGATGGAGCAGCGCGTGCTGTTGGAGTGGCAGGTGGCCCGGTGGCCGTCGCCGCCGATGGCCATGGCCGTGTAGGTGACGGAGCTCGGCGTCTGCGCCCAGCTCACCGCCAACTGGTTGGAGCCGCAGTCCGGCTCCGCCAGCACCTTCCCTGGTAGACATGGGGCTGAGAAGGGCGAGAGGAAGGTGGGGGTTAGAAATGGGAGACAATGACTTTATGTTTGTCTGTGTGTCTCAGTGAATGTACCTATTTGCACTATACATTTGTGTGTGTGTGTGTGTGTGTGTGTGTGTGTGTGTGTGTGTGTATGTGTGTGTTTTGTCCCACCTGAATCAAAGTAAATGTCGGCATGCATGGTGCTGTTGCAGGTGTCTGTCGAGGCCACTAACGTGGCAGAGAAGGAGTGACCGCACAGCAGTTTGACCGCACAGGAAGTGTCATTGGAGGAACAGGAAGCTGCCAGCCCGTTCTCCCCCGTCACCACTGCGACGTAGAAGGCAGCTCCGGCGCTCCCTTCCCAGGAGAAATTTCCAAGGTTGGTCCCACAGTCAACGCGGGCAGACAGATTGGTAGGCTGGCACGGGGCTAGAAGAGATTTTTTCAATTAAAAAACTTGAATATAACTTACATTACAACATACATATCCTTTATGTTTTCGTATATCGTTCACTGGTTTCTAGAGTGTAGGACCTCGTTGTTGCCATGGAAACCTTACTCGTGCTCAGTTCCAGGGGCGGGCTCGTGCTGCTGTTGCAGCCCCTGTTGCTGGCGGCGACGCGGAAGGCGAACCTCTGTCCGCACTGCAGGCCGGGGACGGTGTAGTTGGTGCCGGACACGGAGTAGAGCGAGGTAGTGTTGGCGCCCCCTATCTCCTGGGAGTGCAGAATGTAGTTGGCCCCGGCCACTGGGCTCTGGTCCCATGTCAGGGTCAGGAGGTTGGCCTCGCAGGACACCTGGCCAGTCAGGTTTGAAGGTGGACACAGGGCTGGGGAGACAACGAGGATGTCGTGGATAACCGTGCTAGTTCCTCTTCAGCAGCATCCAGTCAGTTTGATTAGGGAAAGTTCAACAACGTTTTTCTTCATGATGGTGTGTGTGTGTGTGTGTGTGTGTGTGTGTGTGTGTGTTAACACAGACTGTAATCTTACCCGTTTCCAGCACCACCACTTGGCTGGGGTTGCTCTGACAACCCCTGTTGAGCGCCGCCACGGTGACGGAGTAGGTCTGGGCACAGAGCAGGCCGGTGAACAGGCAGCTGGAGGAGCTGGAGCTGCAGTTCAGCGTGCGACCGTCCGCGCCGGTCACCATCGCCAGGTACGAATCCGCCCCGGCAACAGGAGCCCAGGCCACGACGCCGACGTTCCCCTCGCACTGCAGGGACGCGGTCACGTTGGTGGGGGGACAAGGACCTTCAGAGGAAAGAGAGAGGTGGATCGAACGCCAAGTCGTGAACGAGAAACGTCCACATAAACTTTCCATCAGCGGACAAAAGAAATAACAAGTACACTGTCGTTGTTATATTTATGTCACATGATTCCATAAACACACCCACTGCATCCCTCTGTACCTGCATTGAAGGTGTAGGATAAGCTGCTGACCCCGGCGCAGGAGTCCGTGTATGGCGTGACCGTGATGCCGTAGGCCTGACCGCAGCGCATGCCGGCCATCTGGCAGCCGGTGCCGTTGGCGCCGCAGAACCGCGCGTCTCCATCTCGGCCCAGGGCGGTGACGTTGTACGCCGTGGCGCCAGGGCTTCCCAACCACGACACCGGGGAGGGGCTGTCGCCGCACGCCGGGCCGGCGCTGACGTTGCTCGGGGCGCAGGGGACTGAGGAGAGGAAGAGTGGAGGGGGGCGACGACATTTTATTTACAGGCGCCTTTGGGAACACCCCCCCCGAGGACACCTTGTCGCACATGAAAAACGACGTATCGAAACATCCCGGAAGAACGTCGTGTGTGATCACACCTTACGCAACACGGTTGTGATCCAAGTGTAAACGCAACGGCATCCAAAAAGATTTATTGCATAACAGCGGATTCATCGCAGTCGATGGACTGATAACTGTATCGCGGAAGCACACTTCACCTGTCACAAAGCGTTCTGCCCGGCTGAGGTTACTGCTGCACTGCTGTCCCAGGGCCTGCACAGTCACACTGTAATTCTGGCCACACTGGAGGCCGGAGAAGGTGCAGCTGCTCTCTGTGGTTGCACAGCTCCTCTGCTGGCCTCCGGCCTCCAGCTGGGCCACAAAGGAGTGGTTGGCCGTGCGGTTGGCCCAGCTCACCAGGACCTCGTTGGCGCCGCAGTGGTAGAGGGCCGTCACCATGACTGGGGTACATGGAGCTAGAGGGGAGGGAGGAGAAGGTGGATGTTGATTAGAAAAAGGGAAGTTAGGGAAAATGGGAAGGTTTTTTTTGGGAAAATGGGATGTTTCCTTCTTATAAATCCAAGCACGTGCAGAAAATTCCTATCTCGTTCAAAATTCACTCACATTCCCCATATCCCTTGAGGTTTGGGACACAAATAGGATCTTTCTTCCTATTGGTTTGTCCCCCTCTGCGGACAAGGTGAAACATTCAGACAAGACTGACTCTCTCTCTCTCTCTCTCTCTCTCTCTCTCTCTCTCTCTCTCTCTCTCTCTCTCTCTCTCTCTCTCACCTGTGGTGATGTCGACACCGGTGCTGGGCGCGCCAGCACACCGGTCGCCCTGAGCGGTGACGGTGGCGGAGTAGGTCTGGCCACAGAGCAGGCCCGTTAGCTCACAGCTAGCGTTAGCCGAGCCGCACCAGGCCGTGTGGCCCTTGGTGGACGTAGCATTAGCCACGTAGCCGGTGGCGTAAGTCACGGACGTCCAGGAGAGAACGGCCGAGCTGGTGCCACATACCAGGCCGCTGCTCAGGATGGTTGGGGGGCACGGAGCTGCACGAGAAAGAGAAGACAAAAGGCTAAAGGAATTAGGTTCAATGTTCAAAGTTCAAAGCGTTTTATTTGTCAAATGCACGATATAATACAGGATCATTCTGAGCAAAAAATCATGAGAGAAACATGCTTAAACCCCCCACAAATCAGCGGACAGCAGTGCTACAATAGGGGTTGATGCCACATCCTCACTAGACAGATTAGACATAAAACACGCATTTCAATGAGACGCTTCCTGCATTTGAAACATGTTTTTGCCTTTCTGACCAGCCCTCTTCTGCTCACCCATCCTGAGGACTGCGCTGACCTCCCCCGCGCTGGAGCAGGAGTCTCCTTCGGCCAGCACGCTCAGGTTGTACTGGGTACCACAGTCCAGCTGGGCCAGGTCACAGGAAGTCGTGTTGCTTTGGCAGGAAGTGGAGGACTGCGTGGGGCCGCCCACGGCGAGCGCGGTGTAGGCGACAGCCCCGTCGCTGGCGCGCCACGAGACGGTGGCCCCGTTGGAGCCGCACTGGAGGGCACTGGTAACGCTGGCCGGGTCGCAAGGTGCTTTGTGGACAGACACACAATACCTTCATTTGAGCAATAAAAACCAATAAAATCCCAGCCAACAGAGCGGTACACCCTGGACAGGTCGCTGGTCTATCACAGGGCTATGTGTACATATATATATATATATATATATATATATATATATACATATAAAGGTTACATATGGGGAAATGAGGGTACCTGTTGCCATGGAAGCGGCTTGGCTAGGAGGGCTACTGCAGGTGTCGCCCTGTGACGTCACAGTGATGTTGTACCGGCTGGCACACTGCGGGCGGGAGAAGGCGCAGGTGAGGCCGGTGGTGTTGCACGTCTCCGAGTAGCCGTTGGGCCCGGTCACCGTGGCGACGTAGGCGGTGGCGCTGCGGGCGGGTCCCCAGGAGGCCAGGAGGGTGTGAGTGGCGCACACCATTTGGCCCGTCACATTCGCAGGGGCACAGGGTCCTTGGAACGGCACAGCGGCACGGCAACGATGACTTTTCAACATTTTGTTATTTTTTATTTGCGTGTGTATCTTCACTTTTCAAAGTCTCTGTGAACTATATGATATATGATATACCTTGATTATTGCCGTGATGATGACGATGATCATCATCATCACTAAGGAATACCTGATTGTATTGTCTGGGGGGAACTCAGCGGGCCATAGCAGCTTCCATAGGAGGCCTTGACGGTGACAGTGTACTGCAGGCCACACTGCAGTCCTGTCAGACTGCATGAGGTGGTTCCGGTCTCACAGGCGACTGCAGTACCATCCCCGGCTCTGGCGGTGGCGCTGTAGTTCAGGGGCCTGGCTGCAGCGTCCCAGCTGACCAGCAAGGAGTTGGTGGCACAGTCCCGTGTTATGGCCACGTTCACAGGGGCACAGGGAGCTAACGTTGGGATGAATCCAAGCTGCTATAATTGTTTCATGAAACCACAGAGCCCACTAACTGCCAACCATCCACACTCAGAAAATACAAAATGATGGCCCCGCTTTGAATTGTTCAATTTCAACCGGTAGTACCTGAGTCTTGTGCGAAGGGGGCGCTGTAGGGGCTGACACAGGTGCTGTCCGAGGCGGACACAGAGAGGTTGTAACTCTGGCCACAGAGCAGGCCACTCAGCAGGCAGCCTGGAGTGGAGGTGTTGCAGGACAGGAGCTGCCCGTTGGGACCCACGGCTCTCCCCGCGTAGGTGACCGCCTGCGGGCTGGGCGACCAGGAGAGCTGGGCCTGGCCGCCGCTGCAGTTCAGCTGACTGGATAGGTTGGATGGAGGGCATGGAACTGAAGAGGTGAGAGGAGAAGGGGGCTTGGAGCCGGGAAGGCCGCACCAAAGATGCAAACACATTTATTTGTCGGGGTCGCTCTAAGAAAACCATGTGATGAGAGCTGAACCATCATTAGTTATCACAGGGCGACCTGTGCTCTGCCGTGACATGCTACCTGTTTGCAGGGAGACCATCCGGCCCGGTTGACTGGTGCAGAGGTCGTCCGTCCCGGCGACGCCCACGGCGTAAACCTGCCCGCAAAGGAGCTCTGGGAGGACGCAGGCCGTGCCGTTGGTCGAGCACTCCGACCTGTGACCCCCGTCGCCCACGGCGACCGCCGTGTAATTCAGCGCGCTGAGGCTGACCTCCCAGTCGACGACCACGGACCCCCGGCCGCAGGAGCGAGTGGCGCTGACGTTGGTGGGGGGGCAAGGCACTGGAGAGGCACCGTGACAAAGTGGGGGGGGGGGGGGGGGGGTCAAACAATTCAAAGGCCTGTTATTTTTTTTGCCTTTGAGTGCTCAGCGGCGTGGTGTATAGTATGC
>JAVQJS010065426.1:0-14711 GCA_036024795.1 Galaxias rostratus | reverse complement strand
ATTTCCTTAGTGCAGTGCAAAAAAGTGTGCATATAGGTCTGGCTTCCAAGACTATTTAATTAGTGAAGACCGGATTCAACAATTGTGGATAACTGCGGTTGGCGCTATGAACAACTTCAGTTAGGAGTTAAGACGATGCTAAGGGCCAATGATTTACAGGGGTTCTAAAGAATCTTTTGATTATAGGTCATTAGAATCAGGTGGTTGGTTTTATTTGCAATGTATCAACATAACAAACAGCACAATGTAAACATCAAGAGCCTCCATATTGCACAAGGCAATCCACATAATGATCACATAGTCACAGCCAATGTTACAATCAATCACATCAAGTCGAATGACCAGTATGTCTCCATGGCTTTGAAGTAGACTGAAATATTCTTGTTTATTGGTGGTTAAGTAGTGGTGATAGGCGATGCTACTGAAGGTAATTCGGGTCAATGTTCTTGTTTAACATATATTTAAGGTATATTTATGTTAGGATATTCATAAACATTAAGAGAGTTGCCAATAATAGAATGTTACCATTCAAATGGAATGTAGACCATAGCAAATTCTTTATAGAGATTATCAGTCTTCCATCAATAGTAGATTCCACTGCTTGCAGAATGTTGCACGTATATCTGCATAGTATTTTATAGTCACTGCTCACACTGTACTAATGTGAACTACAGTGAGTAAAGGACTACAGGAGAGTTGTGAACCTTCAATGGTAGGTGTTTAAAGCTTTGAATGGGTTCATTGGGTTCTGAAGGTACCTCTGAAGGTTGCTGGTCTCCACCTCCGTCATGCGGACTTTGACAGTCCACATTCTCTAGGCTATCGAACCAATATGTAGAAAGCTGGAACCCAGGCTAGGGTAAGATTAACCATCAGTGGGCAGCAGCTGTATCCGTTGTAGCTCTGCCTTGAGGCTGGTCCAGATACAGAAGCTCAGTATCTTTATTAGGTTACTGCCGGACAGGTGGGATTGTCTCTCTCCTGAGTGTTGCAATATTCTGCAACACTGCACATGCGACTACACTGTCACAATTGCCAAATCTGAAGCCCCTCTCAGGCCCCATATACACCAAACGCTTATCTTCAGTGAACCAAAGATAATTTCAATCCTAGCCACAGTCACGGAATCACCTGCACTGAAGTGGGATTGAGGCCTGAAGGTGGGTGTCAGAAGGTTTTGAAGGTCTTACAGGCGTAGCCCCATTCTTCCTGCATGCTGCCAGCCTTACCTGTGGATTTTAATTCTGTCAATCATGACGGTGTATCAGTACATGTATTCATATGAATTAATAGGGCGCAACTTTTGCCCGTTGCTCAAACCTACTGCTCTAGGTGTATGTACGAAAGTCGAATACATGATGGAAAGGCCCAAGCCCCTTGCCCTCGAAAGTCCAAAGTCAGCCATGCTATTTTTTGCATGATCATTGACACATTGCACCATTTCTCATAATATTGGTGATACTCTACATAATACAAAGGAAGGCCCTCGATAAACATAATCACCCCCACATGGCCCATAAGGAGCTTCATTGCAGATGTTGGTGCAGCAAGAACATTTGGGAATTCCATAGACCATGTTTTAGTTATTGTGTTTGTTCTCGTCGAAACAGACACGTGATTATAAACTTTATTTGCAATTGCATGAAAGGATTCCCTGACAGACAGGACCATTGCATGCCCTGGAAATGTAATGGAAATTAATGCATGGTTTGACTGCCTGAGTTCTAATTCTCAGAATCGCCAAGATTTCACTGGAATGTGCCGGTGAGAGAAAAGCAAGGTCCAACAGGCTACACAGTGTCAGTCAGCCTGTGCCATTGTTAATGCTGCTACACAATGTCAAATTTGTACTGTGAGTTTCGGTATTAACTGTTTTGTAAAAACATTTCCTTCAGAACTGAATCGGTAGCTCAAATAAAGATGATTGCAAAAGCATGCTAGAGGATGTTGTCGTTCTCTGATATCACGTTCCCTACAAAATATTTCTGTGAGAGTATCTTCTTCATCGTCAAGTGATGTAGGAACGCCTCTTGAATGGTGTGAAAATGTTTGCAAGTGTCATTGTGTGTGGTTAACCTGCTGGTGATTACAGCACAACGCTTATGGGAATCAGCACACTTTGGTTTCTGCCTGCCATTAAGCAGGTTTGGGCCTAGGCCACTGGTTCCCTGTAATAAGCATGGAAACAAAGGTGCCTTGGTCTGCCATACTACATTTTGTTTGGTATTACATCTTACAGTTTTGGCTTCTATCTCCAAATTGAGTTCAAATGGAAAAATAATCACATTGCAATAAAAAGGACTCAAGAAGAACTACATCAGATTTGAGATTTATTTTGTATTCCTACTTGATGTGCTGTGGCAACAAACAAGGTTAGGAGAAGCACTAAAAGGCATGTTCTTTCTGTGTATTATGGTCCCTGCAATACTCTACTTTTGGTACTTAGATTGTCCCTGAGAGATGAACTTCAGAGAGAACAGGATGTACCTGGCTGCTACAAAATTGGGGTTGGCCCGTCTTTTGTCAGAAATGAAAAGGGTTGACAATTATGAAAAGTGACAGACATTATGTGTTCCTTTTCATCGCCATAAACAAGCCAAGCATGCCACAAGTTAAGGTGGTTGCAATTCATAAACCAGTTGCATTGTGGATTTCTTTCTGCCCAGAGATCACTAAATTAAGTGAAATACAAGTGGATTTTCACCTGGACATGCATCCATTATCTCTGGATAACATTATATCAATAACAATTATTACCAAAGATTTTAAAGGCCTGGGGTTAAAAACACATCAGTAGTCACAAGACTTCAAAAAGACAATGACAAACCAATGATATGCCAATCTGTTGTTAGTTGTCAGTGTTTAAACAAAGCTTTATTTAGACGGTGTTACAGGTCTCTACAGTGGGTGGTTTGAGAGAATGTGAACCGTGACTCGGACTCCAGGGAGACAGGCCTTATTTAGAGACCGCTCTGAGGAATGTCCTATTAATGCACTTTGAGTTATTTTGAGTACTGTTGCTAAGAAAACACTCAAAAACATTGCTGAAGTCATGCACGTCCTACACCTAGGTTGCAACTGTACATGTCGCACATGTTGTACGTGTCTGTGTGCAAATGTAAAATGCATGCGTGTGTGTGTATGTTTGGGAGTGCATGCACCCCTATCTAAAGGGTGCTGTGAGTCAGGATTTGGCTTGACAGTTCTACTCGAAACTAAATTCTTCACTTTGTTGGCCTTTGGACTTTCAAACTGATGCCTTTTTATCACCAAGGGAGGGAATTACCCTCTTGTTTCTCTCCACAGACTGACTTGCCTTGCAGTTGAATTGAATCGTGTGGTTGAAATTTAGAGGCTTTTCAGCACTTTAATCCATTACACAGTTACTGCAGTCCATCTTGAAATTAGCTTTGGCAAAATAGAGAACTAGATGGGGAGAGGGAGAGAATGACGATTAAGGAAGCACTACTGTACAATCCTTTGATGCTGAACATCGAAGCTCATTCATCAAAGTGGAGCATCTTCCTTCCTTCCTCTATATGAGAAGCATCAGGATCAATTTTCTGTTTGCCAATTTCACACTCACATTTAACTTTCATGAACAAAATTTAAACGCTTTTAAGGAATTACCATTCCCTTAATGTGAGGTTTTCACGTAAAATTATCAATATGTATTTTAATTACAAGTTCACTGCAAGTTTACATTGTAATTACAAGTTTTTTTGTTACAACGTTATGTACCATAGTTCCGTATTTCCGTTTATTTTTTCATTCATTATGTTGAGGTTTACAAAAAAAATTAAATAAAAAATTTGTTCTCAAACACCTAAAGAGCAAAGTTATGATATTTGTGTATGTTATGTTCCACACGGATATATAACCTTTCCCAGGTGTAGAGAACAGTTGGAGTTTGTGACCTTATGCGATCGGGTCTCAAAAGAAGGCATTTCACTCTACATAGACTACCTTATGCTATATCACATTACATTACAACATTATGAGTCGCAGTGTTATCTATGGGACCGGAAGAGGTCTCAAAAGTTGACTTGCTTTCAAAGAGACAATCTTCTGGATGAAAAGTAAAGTGAAAGAGGACATCTAATGATGTGCTTACTTCAACTTAGAATTCATTTTCATCTTGCGATATTAGACAGCTTATAAAGAACAAGGAGGTTAGGGGGTTGGTGGAACTTGGTGTACAACATGACACTGGAGATAACTTGCAGACCGAAACTTTGCAGATTTTTTATTCTCTCCCGCCATATTCATATGTACGTCTAGTTTAAATTTAATAGGATTTCCGCTCATTTGCATGATCAACTCTTAACTAGCACAGAATTCAATTCCATCCTTACAGAATCCTTTAAGATATGCTCTTTTGAGATATGCTTTTCCATTTGATATACAGTAGCTCTCCTAACATTACCCAGAAATGATTCGGAACAGTTCTGTGTTGAATATCAGAGGTCTGGTGGTGGAAAATCCCAATTCACAAAGAGGCCCCTTTAAAATTTGTCAGCAGTGTGTTCTCTCTTCACTCCTACCGGTCAAGAGGAGGTCACCATCCAAGGTGAACTGGCTGCTGCCTCAGCAGCACTAATCTAATCGAGTCTCTCCAGTGCTTGCAGTTCGAAACATCCACATACTCACACAAAAAGACATTTGCACACACACACACAAACACACACACATCAACACATTCACACAATCACACACCAACAAATATACAAACATGCACACACAAGAAACGAGTCCTGCAATATGGATGCACTACAGTATGTCTGCACAACAGCCCCTATGCCTTTGATCTTAACAGATTAGAGACTCCTCTTCACATGAACATGTGACTGTCCGTTTGATGTAGATGAAGCAATGACACATCAACACATTTCATGTCTAAATACCGCCATCATTAACAGCTACAAATTACATTGCAAACATTTTCAAGTGGCATGTCTCCAACCCTTATTACATGCTCTGGGTGTAAGTGTGGTTGTCTGCTATTATAGATGGCCTGGTTTTGAATATGGACCAGGTACAACGTTCTGTCAGATGGATAATTGGAGCCACTTCTTCTGCCTGCAGAGTTCACCACAGGTCGCTTGCATGGGCGCACAGCTGATGAAGGACCCAGGAAGTAGCAGCCTGGTAATTGAGCTGCCAACGCTATCCCAACCCGCTGATAGGTACATGTGACGTAGCCACACTGCCTGATGGGTAAAGGAACAGTGGGATGGAGAGGTCACATCGTGCCACTCAACAATAGACCTACGTCCTGCCCATCTCCTGTGGAGCATATCTCTGCTCGTGATAACCTCACATAACTGCATTAAGCTCCGTCATGGCTGCATGCCGGCCTGGCAGTCAAAACACAAGAGACAAGTCGCCAAAGTCCCTGCAGCGATAATGTGGGTTCTGTGAGTTTGAGGCAGCGTGTTTCACTGCTCTAAAGTGGCTGCTCTTCAGGGGCTGTGACCAACGGAGTCCATACATTGCTCTATGGCCATTTTGATCAATTGGGACCTCTAACTTAATGATTCCTCTTTGTCAGCATTTTTCAAAAGAATGTAATGTAAAGCACAAATATTAAATTAGCATTTTCACATAGCAGTAATTTGGTTACTTACTTTCAGGCCAAGTTTTCCATAAGGAAGATGTCACAAAGACTTAAATTATTTCTCTGGAAAACATACTGTGAGCACGCATTGTCTGCGGGCAAGGTCTTCTTGGGAATGGCAAGCCTACTATTGCGTAAACTCTCATTGTGTATCTCATTAGCTGTACTTTGGCTAGTTAGCTCCATTGAGTTTATTCACATCGTTTGCATTTTCCAGATATGCTTTATGCCAGTAACATCCCTTTGCACAGTCACAGTTGTAAGCAGATCTGGCATTTTTTTATGTGAATCAAGAAATGTGTATGTTGTGGAGCTGGGTCTGTCTGAGAGGTTAGAGGTGACTGTGGAAGCTTTTGTAGAGGTCCTGATGAACATCAAAAGCACTGGTCACATCAAAGTGGTCTGAAAGGGGCTCCAATTAGATAACTACTCAGTGGATATTTTTGGCATCATATCATGTGAAATCAGAAATAAGATCTAAACCAAGTAAATATCAACCCTCGAGAGGGGCAGAGAGAGAGAGAGAGGGAGAGAGAGAGAGAGAAAGAGAGAGAAAGAGAGAGAGAGAGAGAGAGAGAGAGTGAGTTTTAGACTTGCACTTACTCCCACCACATGCAAACAATTAGCCCTGAAGTGTTTTTGACTGACAACCCATTAGCTTTCACTGTACAGATGCGATATGTTCTTTTTTAAGAAACGGAGAAGAGATGTGCAAGCCTTACTCTTTGAAAAAACATTTTGCATTGAAAATGTCGTGTAATAACTGCAATTACGTTCCTTTTACCATAATTGAAGAATGCACTCAGCTAATTTGTGGAACACAGTATGAGGTTAATAAATTACACAGGGATAATGGTGACCAGCAGCTTTTGCCTCCTTCTTTCCTCTGTATCCTCTTGGTTCTTACGGACTGTGTTGACATAAGCTTATGATTCGCTGTGGGACTCTCATCTGGTTATCAAGCCTTATCATGCGTACTCAAGTGTATTTAGCAGTGTGTGGATGTCCTCTCTGTTTGGAGGTATTGAAAACAAGGTGAAGTTTGAGTGTATTCATCATTGGGCACTGAAGAAAAAATGTTGGGTGGCAAAACCGTCTCTCGCTGCATTTTGAATTACAAACTATAGCTTTTTTCTTTCAGTAGGTACTGCAGCTGTGCTTGTAAGGTGAATTTGAATTTTTTTTGACAGGGAAGTATACTGCATTGAGCACCACATAGGAGTTCACTAATAGCAAGAAGGCTCTGGACAGCTGGGAACCCACTGGTCACCCGTGATGCTTTTGACAGGGCTGCAAGTCGTTCGTGTGTGGGCGTGGGAGCTTTATAACAAAAAGGAGGGGTCAAAAGCTGGCAGTTTCCTGACTACTTCTCAAAAGTCACATGAGGTTCTGTTTCGTTTGCTTGTTGAGGAAGCGATGGAAGATCTGTCAGTTAATTTGAAAATACTTATACCAGCCTGGTGTTTGCTCTGACAGGCAACATGCTGTAAAGCTATCTGTGCTGACTATAAAAGCAGGGAGCAGTCAGAACATTTTTTTCCTCTGTCTTTAATCACTTGTGATACACGAGTGCTTATCCAAGAGGAACCAAGCAAGCGTTTCATCTCTTTAAATGTTGCGCTTGGCAAAATATGTTTGGCTGAGTGTAAAAATATGTTTTAGTCTAAACAAACAATAATTTACTTTATGAAAAATGGTGCGCTTGCTTGAACGCAAAATCACATGCATACACACGCATGACACACGGACACAAGCAAACATGCGCACATGCAAACTAGCTAGGCACTTTTTGTGAAGTTTCTATTTTATCTAAATTCAGCCCTACCATTTCAAGGCAACGATCTGGTAGATTTCATCCATTTTACTTCCCCTTAACGCATACTAAGAGACTTCCTGTGGCCTTAAAGATGTCACAACCTTGGAGGATGACAATTTTAAGGAGGCCCCAGAGTCTTGTTGAAGTGTAGGGATGCCTAGCTTTCTAAACAGGATGGATTTCTTGTTGTTGTTTTTTTAAATAGTACACTTGTTCCCAAAGGCTTCTGACCTGCCTAGAAAAAATATGAGAAGCAAGAAAATAGGACTCTTGTGCCATTCTCTCATTGAGGCTAGCCAAATCCATGTAGTTGGTTGAAGTGTAGACAGTTCAATTTCAAAGCTATGCTGGGCGGTATCTTTGCCTTAGCCCAAGGTGTGATTAATTTAAGGAGTAGCCCCCCTGCTCTGTGTGATTACCAGCATGCCATGAATCATCCGGTCTTTCCTCCTGCACCTCCGTCTCATTCAATTGAATTAAGGAAGGGGGATTTTCTAATTAACTTTTCCTTAATTGCCCTGGCAGTTGATGGTAGCAGAAGGCTTTACATCTTGTGGCAAGACTTTTTCGGCACGTTTGGTTCAGCTGCTTTACTCGGGCTGCGTCTGGTTTGCAACACCCATATTTGAGATTAATTGCAAGTGACTGTGGTCATCTGATTATAGCAGAAGCTCTTTAATTACGTGGCAAACAGCATTTTGCCGGCCTCCTCTCAGAGCCCAACATGATGCAGCTATTATGCTTGCTTGCCATTTCCTCTCAACACTTCAATCTGCACACAGTCTGAGGATCATACAAGTCCTAATAAGTGTTGGAAGAGAGACAGAGGGTAGGCATGGCTTGTAAATTAGGTGCCTAGCTGCACGAACACATAATTATATAGATCAGATTATCAATTGCAAAAATTACATTACATTTTTCTTATTTCGATACATTTTCTTTCTGCTAGCCATTTAGACAAATTGTTGCATATTAACTTTGCCATTCCTATATGCTTGTCTGCAATCTTTCCTTGATGAAGGTTGTCATGGTTTGTCCATAGTCTCTAAAGTCAAACATAAAACAGATCAGCGAAAAAATTTTTTTAGTTCTGACTATTTATGTGCATACCAGCTCAACATACAATATAATCAAACCCAGCATTTAAAGCTTAAAATAAAGATCATATCAGTAAATTGTTTACTTTCCCGGAACATTTCAAATTGAAATGCCAATGTCTGTTAAGGATTCCTTTGGCTCTTGAACACTCGAACTTATTGATTGGCCAGTTTACCCATAATGCTCACCGGAGACGCTTTTGTTCAAACCCGGAGTGACAAATCCACTTCATAGCCCCAGAGCACAATGCTCTAGAGTCTAGACAATGTTGATGTTTAATTAGCTTGGTCGTGAGTGCTTCCCTTCTGGCTTCCCAAGAGTAGCCTAAATACAATAATAACAACATGTAAGGAACACATTAAGACAAAATGTGTTTCTGATTATGTTTATGCAGTGAAAACAGAGATAATGGATATAAGCCTGCAGTCAACAAATTCATATTTTGTTTTAATTGTAGCATTTAGCTGGGAATATAATTTGTTTTACAGTTTCCCGTTGCAAAGGAATGCAATAAAAAAATGTAAAGACATTTTGTAAAGTAAAGAGCGGTGTGGGATATGGAAAAGTGGAGTGCATGGGTATGCCAAAGTGTCAGTGTTTGAAGCAGAGGGGTGATTTTGACAGTAGGAGTTCCAGGTGAAAAGTGTCATCCATCAGTAACGGCTCCTGCGAACACACTGTCTTCCCCGTCATTTCATTAGACCCCTACCCCCGTGAAGAAGAAGCCCTTCTTTATCTGGAAGAAGCCCTGAGGGGAAGAAAAAGAATGGAGGCTAAATTGTCAGGTGCTGCCATGTCATTTATATGCTACTACCAGGTTAAGTTGAGATGCTGCCACTGTAAAGAAAGTAACTTTGGACAAAGATCAGAAAGGGGCTTCGCCTTACAGCAGGCAACAGCAGCTCATAACTAGATTCAATTAGTCATTATTATGTAGTCAGACAAAAGCTTTGAAATAAATGAGTACCTTCTCTTTCTGCCATATAGAGCCCATATCTCCCTATTATGCGCTGTGATAGAAAGCTTAAGGAGAACAAAATGGCATGTACACTTATATCATTAAATCATGCTGTATATGCGCTGTAAAATGTGATTTTTTTTTACTATTTATGTTTTCATGTGTGTGGTTATGTGTATTTGTGAAGCATACATAATATGTTCAATGTGTTGGCCCATGTGTGTTTGTGAGTGAAAGTGATTAGATCAATGTGTATTTTACTACAAACTTGAGCCCGGATGATCTTGGAAGTCTTTTCATGGCTGGCTACTTTGTCCCACAAAAAATTAATTACAGAGAAAGCAGACGATTTTTGAAAGCAGTTCAAACTAGAACAATGTTGCAAACCATTCCTACAGTTATATAAGCAAACAGCAGTCGGACAGAGTTATTACTTCAGATCAATTTACCACCTTTCCCCTGCCATAATGGTCCCACTGTTGGATAAATTCACCTTTTAGGACTCTCTTGATTAAATCGCTCTGTTTTGGGTTTCCATTTCCTGCAAGTGCTGCAGAAGTGAACACAGTCCGAATCAATGATCAGACCCTGGATTGGATATATATGCTGCCAAGAAATTGCCTGAAAAATGTGACTACAATTGTTTATTTTTATTCATTTCTGAATGGTTCTAGCAGAATAAAAAAATTGTTTACCTACAGGGATTCTAAGACACCTAAGCGATGTCCTTTTTATTCACTTTCCAAAATGTATTCTTAAGCACTGTGCAATGTGCCTATATAGGTTGAAACGAATTGATCCATTTAATCAGCAAACAAAACAAAACATAATATGTTGTCATGTGCTGGGCTTAAGTTGATCTGAAAAATACATAGCGTGCCTTTTATATTTAACTTCACTTATCAAGCTCTCTTTTCGTTTCTAAATCATTCTAACCGACCCCAACGAACCTTTCTGTCCTTTTTCAGTTTAACACTTAAATGGCGGTTTGACCAGTCTAAAACACACTTGCTCCATTTGACTTGGAAACGACTGGCATATCATCACAACTGAGATTCAATGGAGATCCTACATGTGCATTGTAACTCATAGACTCACTTTGTTGCTACATGTCTTGACTGAAAAACAAACTATCACGTTTGTACAGTATATAGAATACAGATGAAAACATATACTTTTGTCATGTGACAACTGATGATTTCATGTGTTATAGTAAATGTCATGTTAAGTGAAGAATGTGAATAAAATAACAGTTTAATAAGATGGTGACTGTCACATATGTGACTTTACCATATTCCACAAATTGTTGTAGTTTATTGAATCTCATATCATCTTTATTAAATAATGTACAAACAGGCATAATTTGTATCGTGGATCATCTAAGCCCTCCTAATTATTTTGGTCAAGGGCATGGGCATGTTGCCATACCACAGTGCCTCCTCCTGTTCCAAACAATTTTACAGTCCATAAATTTCCAAGGTGAACCCCTCAGTTCCATGTGATTATTCCTATCAGAAACGCACCACTTTGGTAACAGCAGCTTGGGAACTAATGAAGTGAGATTTTAGAAGAAGAAAAAACACCCACAAACACAGAATGTGAGCCTTTGGATTAGAAAAGGTGTTTCAACCCTGTTTAGCGAAGCAGAATGGATTAGATAACTTAATGGACACATGCTTCGTAAATCATTAACACCTACACAAAAGGATGCATTTGAAATTGGACTGCTTTTAAAGAGGCTACTCAAAAACAGGGCTGATAAAAGCCTCCATGTTTCTCCTTTTACGTTGACCGTCAGTGTCATATGAAGGCAGTTCAGTTTTCTCTCTCTCTCTCTCTCTCTCTCTCTCTCTCTCTCTCTCTCCCCCTCTCTCCTTCGTTCTTTCTTTCTTTCTCTGTCGGTGTGTCCAGTCTGTAGAGGAGTCATTAGAGCATTCACACTGCTGTGGAGTCCAACTCTGTTCACGACTGCCCTGCTTCATTATTGTCCTCTTTGCTCCACTTCTTGGCCTAATCTCCATAGCTGGGAGCACACTGGTTTAGAGAACCCTTGTTTCCAGGACAAACCAGTTAATATGCCAAACACTTATCTTCTGAAACTACACCAAAAAATCATAGACTTTCAAGCTCTTAAAACATTTCAAATAATTACTTTCACATTTAGCGTCCTAGCTCTACCTTACTTGCAATGGAAGATTACAAAGGTAACAAATATTTACAACATCATAACATTGTATATCAACACAAATGTGTGTGTGCACTGTGTGGTGTTTTTATTATGTTTAAATTCATTATTATTTACACATGGCTGACTGATTCTGACAGTGCCCAAATATTTTTACTGCAGTATCCCATTCAAAAGGCATGCATTCTTGGAACGAGAGTGACAGACATTGAATACCTCAAACGTGTTTGGGAGACCCATTGTAAGAAGTAACTTGATGTTGTGTTAAGCAAATTGGCCAGAAGTGAATAATTAATCATGAATAGAGGAAATGTGTTAATTATCCACTCATAATTCAGAGCTTTACTTTCTGCATGGTGAAGAACTAGAGGCTGTGGCTCTGCTCTGGCACACAGTCTTGTGTCAAGGGCCAAACTGAAGCTCTCTGCAGTTCATTAAGTCTATCTTACTCCTGATGAGAAGCTGACTGGGATTTTACAATCTTATATTATCTTTAAATGTCACTTTAGTGCACTGTAACAATGGGAGAGAGTCTGTAGGTGTATAACTGGACAATTAGGACAGAAGTTGTGGATGAATAATAGCAAAACTTGAGGTAACATGAATTAACCAATAATTAATTTGTCCCCTCCCCCCATTACCAACAAAAGGTAAGCTACTCGCCTCAAGGACTCTGGCATGTCATCTGTGCAAAATCACTGCACTGCCATGAAACACTCTAGGCGTGGATCCAATGACTTCATGGTGTATTTTTAAAGGCGAGGTTAAAAATTTAAAGGGTGGAAAAAAGGAGTATGAATGCACTGACTCCCACTCTGTTTACTCACTTTGTACGGGAAAAGGGCTCTTAAAAGTGTGTCAGTTCTATGGCCTTTGGAATGTCCCAGAGGGCCCAAGCCGGCAAGGCGGGAAAGGGGAGCATAAGCTTGTCATGCTCAATTCACACATCCTCCTTCTTCCCCTTTTCACGCTACTTTCTTTCCTCAGCTGCACCTCCATCCTGCTGCATAGGCATCACTTGGGACTTGACTTGTTTCCCAAGTGCAGAAAGTAGTTTCTGTGGAATTATGATTTAGGCACCCAGCATCTTTATGGACCTTGTCAAATCCTAATTTCATTTTCAGTTTTGCATCAGATCCCTAATGCAGCATATTGTGGCCGAGATATGTGATAATTCTGTTAAACATTGACTGAGTTAAATGGTGCATGGTGAAACCATTTCAGTAGATTGAAACTCTGCACATACACTAACTGTTCTCGCGTAGGAAATATTTGACAGAACAAACATAATTGTTGTTTAGTTCCTATGATTGTCACCGCAGAGCCAGCACGTATGGGGTCATAATTGTAGCAAATCGTGTAGAGTTGTGTATCTGTATCTCAATCTGTGCGTGAGTAATTCGGTTTGTACGTTTGTAAAAAACTGTCTGGTTGTATTCGGATTTAGAGGTGTATTGAGAGTTGTATATGTGTAGATAAATCTGTGAAAGCGAGCATTGATTTGTTAATACATATGTGTATATTAATGGATACAAGTCTAAGTATATGCAAGAGCTATACAGAAAATATAGACAAGCATTAATTATAACTCGGGCCCCTAGATTGGATGTGTATTTACATGTGACTTTTGCTACACTTCTGCCGTGTCAGATATCTGCAGTCAAGATCTGAGCGTGTGCAGAAGATTTGTCTCTTGAGACCCGTTTCTGTGATAGAGATCCATCCGTGTGGCAATTCGTCTGCCTCTCTGTGGAAATTTCGGAGACTCCCAAAGAGTACCACGACATGTAACAACCAATCAATAATAATAATTATAATAATCACCATCATAATAATATTGCCACATAAGCCGGTAAATAAGCTTTGAACAAGGTTACATCTTGAACTAAGTTTTAGAATATGGGCTAGTTATTACACTTATTGAGGCGGCAATTTAATGGTAACTGGTGTTTCTGGTTCGCTCCAAAGTTTATTTTCTTTTAGATATTCTAACTAATTCCATTAGTAATGGGAATTCAGTTAGTTTACATTCTCAAACTCAACTTTCAAATTATTTGTTACATTCATATGGATGCGCTAAACTGCCATACATTCACATGCAATATGCAAAATCAATTAATCCATTGCTTAGCCTTGATGCTACTAATAACAAATACTCACTGGCGCTACAATATAGTTTAATGTGACCGTGACTGATTCACTAGCCGCTAGAATTTTATGATGTGTGTGTCAAAGAGCCACATAAGAATATATAAAGCCATATAAGAAAGGCAAATTAAGGTTTACGCTGTGCAGTTTCACAAAGAGACCATAATGCAAACGGATTCCAATACATATTATACAATGAAACTATCTTCAACATATGCTACTTATGCATTTGCAAAATTAGCAGCAGTCTAGTTACTATGTTCTACATCACTATTGGTATTGCTGCAGACCGTGCTAGGTTGGGCCCTATCATTTTAGTTAATTCTGACATGAATAACCATATAGCCCCTCAGGCTAAGAGTAGAATCATAGGCCCCTCGATGTAAAAGACACGTGTTGTAAACCAAAATGTGTTTATTGAGGTAAATATAGTAATTTTTTCTCGATTTTATTTAAATCTTGATTTATTTTTCTTTTTTTAAATCTTTCTTCTTTACACATGGCTGTTGGAGGTTTGGCAAAAAAAAAAAATTAAGCTGCATTCCAGTTGCCGTTCAACACAACCTCGTTGACTTCCACTCTGGCACTTGTCCCTTGCCGCCATCTTAAGTGTCCTTCCATAAATCTGAAAATCGGAAGTGAACGTTGTGAAATCGACCCTTGGAGGGCTGTGGGAGCGCGTGAACAATGATGGTCACCCCAGAGTAGCATGTCACCCACAATGCATTGTTGTTGTGCATTTGGTGCAAGAGAATACGCCCGTGGTTAGGTGACAGTAAAGCATGTAGAAATCCATGTATATGTATTGATTAGTCTTCACTATTCAGATTAATAATATATATATATATATATATATATATATATATATATATATAAATTATGTTGTAAT
>JAVQJS010065424.1:0-10674 GCA_036024795.1 Galaxias rostratus | reverse complement strand
TGAGTGATACCATGGCAGCTAATTTGCGCCAGACTTGGTCACCCAACATATATTACGTCTTTCTCACACACCTAGAACACTAGGACCGACTCCAGAGTGACTGGAGTCAGTCAGTGACTCCACACAGCAAGGTCTTTGGATCCTGGTGGGGATTGAACCTAGGACCTTCTCGCTGTGAGGGAACAGTGCGAACTACTGCGCCACCGTGCTACAATAGCACTCCATACTGCCGCAGCACCCTCCACAGGGTGGACAGGACACGGTCTTAGGCTTTCTCCAAGTCTACAAAACACATGACTGGATGGGCAAATTCCCATGCCTCCCCCATCCAAACAGCCCTGGCAGGGTAAAGAGTTGGTCCACTGTTCCGCGACGAGGACAGAATCTGCAATATTCCTCCTGGATCCAAGGTTTGACAATTGGTCAGAGTCTTCTTTCCAATACCCTGGCATAAGCTTTCCGTGGTAGGCTGAGAAGTGTGATACCCCGATAATTTGAGCACACCCTCCGGTCCCCTTTTTAAAAAAATGGGATCCACAACCTTGGGCTGCCATTCCAATAGTGCCTTTCCCGACCTCCATGCGACACCGAAAAGGCATGTCAGCCAAGACAACCCAGCCATGTCGAGAGTATCAGCATCTCGGGGCAAATCTTATCCATATCCGGCACCTTGCTGCTGAGGAGCTTCCCAGGAACCTCTGCCAGGGATATAGCTGAGACTCCCCCTGGGTCTTCAAACTCTGCTTCCTCCACAGAGGACATGATGGCTGGTTTAAGAAGCTCCTCAAAGTGCTCCTTTCACCTTTCAACTTTATCCCCTGTCCAGGTCAGCGGTTCTCTTCCTCTGCTCACAAGAGCCTGGGCCAATCCCTGCTCTTCCTTTCTGAGACGTCTAGCGGTTTTCAAAAACTTTCTTGAGGCCAACAGAAAGTCCTTTCCCCAGCAGGTTCTTTGGTTGCCGCCATGACAGGCACCGACGGCCTTCTGATTACAACTCCTAGCAGCCACTTCCAGAATAAAGGCTTTGAACTTTGTCCACTCTTAATCAATGTTCCTAACTTCCCCCAGGATGCACAAGAAGTTCTTCCGGAGGTGGGAGTTGAAAACTTTCTGGACTGGTTCCTCCACCAGGTGTTCCCAATTCATCCTTACTACACGTCCTCTGCCGTCTGCTCGAACTCACCACCAGGTGGCGATGAATTGACAGATTGGCTCCTGACCAAGACATACGGCCGCAGGTCTGATGATACAATCACAAATTTGACAATCAATCTGCGTCCTAGGGTGCTCTGGTACCAGGTACACTATTGAACATTCCTACGCTAGAATATGGTGTTCGTTATGGACAATACATGACTAGCACAGGAGTCCAAAAATCACCCCTCTTCAGGTTTCTCCATCGTTACCCACATGGGCGTTAAAGTCCCCCAGCAGAACTGTAAAATCACGAGATGGAACCCTTTCCAGAACCCCACCAAGTGATTCCAAGAAGGCTGTATATTCCGAACTGCCATTTGGTGCATGAACACAATCAACAGTTGGAGCCTTTACCTCAACGAGTCGCAATTAGGCGACCCTTTCGCTCACCAGGGAATATGCAGCAACGCCCTGCCGAGGACTCGTAAGAAAGGAGTCCAGCCCGTCAACACAGCTTGGGTTCCAGGACCAGAGCTATGCATTAAGGGGAGCCCAACTATGTCTAGTTGGTACTGCTCCATCGCCTGTACTAGCTCTGGTTCCTTTCCCACTGGATAGGTTACATTCCACGTCCCTAGGATCGGTCTACGATGCCAGGGGTCAGCACGACTACATCCTTTCTAATGCCGGCCACCCAATTGGCATTGCACTCTACCCGAATGTATATCCCTGCAAGTGATTGGGCCACAGGACAGCGGCTCCACTTTGTTTTTTGGGCCTGTGTTTGACCATGGGTCAAGGCCAGGGAACCAGACACTCGCCTACAAGTATCTCCCCCAGGTCCGGCTTCAGGGGATAGCCCCGGTTTCCTTCTTCCGGGCGAGGTGCCATAGTGCCTTAGGTTTCACTTCATTGGGGTTTTTGTGAATCACACTTTGTCTGGACCCTCTCCTGGGACCAATTTTCCATGGGAGACCCTACTAGGGGCTACTGCCCCCTACAGCCCAGCTCCCTAGGTCACAGGGTCACTGAAATTCCTCCACCACGTTAAGGGGACGAGTCTTAGAAGGGAGTCATATTAATGCAAAAGCTATTACAGCAAGCGTTTTACACGCTTTTTGGGTGACCCTCGATCCACTTTGTTGAACATCCATGGTCATAGTGCATTTTCTGAGTGATTTTAATTCTCATTCATTTAACACATTCGCAAACAAATTTAACTCAGGCAATACAAATAAAACAAAACTCTAGTAGGCTACATAGGAAGCAACGCAGCACTGCCGATGTAGCTGCAGAATAGCGGCTCAGGAAGGAGTGTTTTTCTTTGAGAATATGGGGTTATGTTCCACACACCTAACGCAGATACTTAATTAATATATCTCTTTAGATTTTAGTTCATGTACGTGCTTGATTCTCCTCGGAAAATATTTAAGCTATTTAACAAAGAACAAGAAAAATCATAATTACATTGTTTGTTATATATTTTTTTCATTAATTTACTATATTGTAAAAAGTCATTGGAAGGAGAGGACCAGTGTTAACATATAACTCTTGAGCTACATACACATCGGTATTAATTTATTGCCTAAAGCCTTCTAATGCTTGCTCACTCCAAATGTGATAGCTGCTCCTCACATGTGCGAGCAGATAATTGTGTAGGCCAAGCCTACTAGGTAAACTTATAAACCTTGACCCAAAAATTTACCACCAACACACACAAAGCATGGAATGAGGGTAGACAAAAAGCTGCTGGACCGATTTCTTCAGCAAAATGCAAATTATAAAAAGAAGCTGTATGTACACGTCAGCAGAATATGGTGAAAGGAAGGCTGTGCAAAATGCACCCCCTCGTCCCGCACAGAATAAAACAAAATTAAAGTGCGCATCCACACAATAATAACAGAGTGCACAAAGCTATTTTGCCATTTGCGAGTGACACTTAAAATCAATCAATTGACAGTTAATATGCGTAATGACTTTATTTTGTGTGTTTGTGTGTCAGGCATCTTATTCGCAAATGAATTAGGCCGTTCTGTCCTGAGTGGCAACACTCTCAATTCTTAAATTATTAAAGTCAGGAGCTTATTTGAGGTTTTTTCTCCATGGAAAGCATTTGTCAATGCTGTTGGAATCCGAATGGGAATCTGAATAAAAAATTCTTTATTCGTCTCACAGCTGAGAAATTTACATTGTTACAGCAAAAAATTGTTGACAGTGCAGATAGAAGGTAAAATAAATGTATTAAATAAAGAGACAAGCACATGTAATAGAATCCTTTTTTTATTTATAATAATGTATAATAATGTTATATGTATTATTACACGTAATAAAATCCAGCCTTTCACTGAAGGAGCTGCACAGTGCAGACAAAGTGCTTTCGAGGGGGTTGGACGTGTTGACCAAATGGGTGTGTGAATAAGGATTTTGAAAAGACTCACCGCCCTGCAGAATTTAACACAGTAAATTATCTTTGATGAATGTGCCTACCCTTATCCACCTCTTCATTGCGCTTCCTCACCCCAATCCTGAAGCCATCCAGAAACGTAGCAATGTTTACTCTGCGCAGTATCACTATCTTATTTCCCATATCCTGTATGCCCTTGCCCCTGTTTCTTAATCTTCTCTGATAGATGTTTCATGTTCCTCGCCTCTGTAACAGTCCATATCATCGTCCTCCTCTCTGGATTAAATGGCAGATCATAAACCAACCTTCTCTACCACAGGCAGACTCTCCTTCGGACACTACATGTATCACCCATCTGGCAGCAGATTTGAGGATGCTACTTGGCTAACTTTATGTTGCTAATGCTATGTGTATTTGTTCTGTCAGTTATTGGCTATGCTGCTGCATTGAATTGGCAAATTTCTTAGTCCCAGAAGATATATTTAGAGAGAGCGGATGAGCCATAGACAGATATGTGTCTATAGGCTGAACCATTAGCTAATTTGATTCCAAATATAATGCTTTATAATTTATATATTACATGTTATTTTGAATCTCGATCACATAAATGCTTACACTGGGCAGCGCGAGAGGTAAACTATTCTATTTTTCAATAACTGTATAGCCCTCTACTCGCCAGCCGCAACAGATTATTTGAAATGCTAAAATAGCTGTACTACTAATTTAACCTGGTGGGTCAGATACAACACAATAAAAATTATCATATTTCTTTGCTTTTTAGATATGTTTTGTATAAGAGAATAAGAAGCATGTTTTATATTAATGTATATTGTAATATTTTAGTTAAATGAACAAACAATGACATTATGGCAATCTGTGCAAAAACAGGTAGTATGCAATTTGCTCATTTAGAAAAATAAATGCTACGGGTTGGAATGAGAACATTCTGATAGTCAAGTTGGATTGACCTTTGCTTCAACATCAACATTAGGTTCATTTGATTTCAGATTTTCATTGCCTCACAAATTGCAAACCTTCCATATTTAATTTATTCAAACTGTACTACACTGTTTTGTACGGAGCCCCTCTGGTGCCACATGGTAGAAAAAACGGTTTAGCAATCCGTGCCCTCGGTTTAGCAATCCGTGCCCTCGGTTTAGCAATCCGTGCGCACGGTTTTGCAATCTGCTAAATGCAAAATTACACATTAAAACGGTGAAACTTCAAAAACACAAAGCTAAATCAATTTAACTGATTTTACTAATCTAGATATATCTAAACTTACTTCAGTTGCAGTCCGAATGCTCCACGGGGAACTCATAGCTTGTCACATGTTGCTTGTGTAGAAACCGAGGGCACGGATTGCAAAACCGTGCGCACGGATTGCTAAACCAAGGGCACGGATTGCTAAACCGTGCGCACGGATTAGACATTTTTTTTTTGTTTCTAGAATGTGGCACCAGAGGGGTTCCGTAGTTTTGCCCTTCAATGGCTCTTTCACCATTATTTTTTTTTTTTAAATATTTTTGGTGCTTATCTCAACAGGGCGGTATTTCCTATCCACTATATTAATTTAGCTAACTAGGCATGTTGATGTTGTTGGTAGTAACAGCATTGACAATCTGTGTTCTTATTAATTCTTAGGATTTGAAATGTGTGTGAAACTGAGAGTAGCAGAAAAGTGAGAGGCTTTGATTTGAAATGTGATGATGTATCTACTGACACTTAGAAATATTTTGCTGAATAATTTGCTAAGGCAGCGCTAAGAGATCTTGGCATGCGCAGATTTTGCAAGTTTGATGATGAGAGACAAATGAGAACGCTGCTGCCATTCTAAAACTCTTGCCTCGTTTGTCACTCAACAATAAGACTAACACAGTCCACCCTGAGATGAACAGCACTGCGGGTCAGAGGCCATATGAAGTCAAAGCTTCACATGACCATTAAGCCTCCCAAAATTAAATTAGTCTTGAATAATCCTCAATAAAGCAAATGTATGCATTGTTCTTTGGGAGCTTTAAATTCTTGTTTCTGTATCTATGTGTGTTTTAAAGGTTCATACAAAGTGTTTACAACATTCAAAGGTAAGAAGCCCTATTTTTCTAAAAACAGATATATGCACTAGGATTAAGCTTTTCAGCACCTGCAGGCTCTTGTCTTGGTAGAAGACACAAAGCAGTGTGGGCTCACCTCCCCCTAACTGAAAGCAGAGCACTCTAGGCACAATAAAAACAGAGGATGTGGAAGTGTGGCAGAGGCGCGCTGGAGGTCACAACCATGGGAGGAAGAGTAGAAGCATCATCTTCCCTGTACCTTCTTTTTAAACCCCCACCGTCATCCCTCCAAGCACACACTGGCTACCAGTTAGGCTCCAGGGCGCAAGTTATTAATAGTGGAGTGAGTAAGCTGTGACACAACTGTCCGAAGACGGCTATGGTGCTGACTACGCATACTTTCCCAGCATTAGCACTTCAAAAAGCATGTGTTTTCCGACTGTTGGATGCTGAAAAACTGGGTAGCGCCTGACTCCGAAGTGATGGGAATGTCACCCTGTTCAATTAAGCGTATCTGCATTCGCACAGTGATAGCACGTGTAAATGATATAGTTCCTGTGCACTACCACTGCAAGACGTCTGTAGTATTCCACGTAAGCAAGTGTAAGGAAATAAAAGTAGCAATGTGGCAATCGGGTTGCTTTGGTTGTTTAGCTGTCTGTGTTAACGTTAGCGTTGGGCCAGGAATTTTTCCTGACTGACATTCTGTTTTTCACCTCCAGATTACCAGAGTTTGTGTGCTGTAGTGGATGGGGACACCTAGGAGACGAATGTTTAACACGTAGGTATCCCTATTTAGTTTCACAATCACAGTTTGCCGTACGTTGTGGAACATGAATTTTAAAATAAATTCCAATTCACGTTCTCCTCCCTCCAGCTCTCGGTACTGGCAATTTCACCTGCAAAGACAATGAGGTGTGTTTCCGTCCAAACGAGTGCCGCTGCCGTCATGGATATTTTGGAGCCCGTTGTGACACCAGTAGGTTTAAACCCTTGGAGTGTTCTCCTAGGTGCTTTTTTTTCTTTTTACAAATGCATTTTTTATTTTATATCTGCATGCTTTGAAAATACGTCTTCTTCTGAACAAGCAATACGAGATATAGCTCTCTCTGTTTAAATCATATGGTGATAAATTCAAAACTATACATAATACAATGTTGACCACTCACCACCTCTTCCCTAGAGTGCCCTGTCCAGAATTGGGGCCCAGACTGCAAGGGCAAGTGCACCTGTTTCCCCAATGGACTGTGTGACGACGTGACCGGGGAATGTACCTGCAACCATAACCGCTGGGGCCCAACTGTGAGAACCTGTGTCACTGCCAAAAGGGCAAGTGCGACCTGCAGACGGGCCAGTGCACGTGCCACCCAGGCTCCTGGGGCCCTACGTGTGCCAGCTCCTGTTACTGCAGCCTCAACTCGATCTGCGACATAGCCACTGGACGCTGCCTTTGCCATTTGGGCTGGTCCGGGAGAAACCGATGTGTCCAGTGCAACTGTAACAACTCTCCGTGCGAGCAGTTCACGGGCCGGTGCCAGTGCCGAGAGAGGTTGTGGGGCCCCCACTGTGAACACTACTGCCAGTGTATCCATGGCAAGTGCAACCCGGGAGATGGCTTGTGTGCGTGCACTCCTGTGTACCGCAGAAAGTTCTGCAGAGAACCCTGTCCAGCTGGGTTCTATGGACAAAACTGCAGAAACAGGTGACGAACAAAAGGGGAGAAAAACAGAGCATTCACTGTGCTAATCGCATGAGAAGTTAATTTTGGTTGTGTGATCCATGTTATGAGGTGGCTTGTGATTAAAAACAAGAATACAATAATTGCATTTATACTGGATATAATATAACCCCTAACATGGATGAACATGTTACTCCATGGAGGAATAAGAAAGTGGGATTTTGGAATTGGTATTTGCATTTTCCGGTAATTGTGAACTGGCATGTTATAGCGATTCAATTTAAGTGCTTTAACTTACACATCTATGAAAGTTACCGTCCACATTCACACCAGACATTTTAATAATTATTCTAAAGTGCTGCCTGTTAATTTTTCATGTGGGTAATAATTATCTTTGGAAGTATATTGAATTAGAAAACGGGAACGAGGATTGTATTGATAGAAGAGCGTGTTTGTTTGCAAATTCGATGGCATGCAAAGAGTACAGCAGCATCCAAATTATTACTGATGATGCTGTACAGTTTATAATAGCAAACACATATTTTAGTGTACCCAATGAAAGTGACACACACTTGAACTCTTGCATATTAGTTATTATTATCATTTGTGTGCCCACTGAAATAGGCACAGTCTTGTACTCTGGCATATTTTTTAGTGTGCCCACTTGTTGAGAGTACAGTCTTGTACTCTCGCTTACCTATTTTTATAATTATTATTATTGATTTTTCCGTACGTTTTTCCGACAACCATAGCTAAGTGACCGTACATGCTACACACACATTTCTTACATCAAATCGTGCGTCCTGGGGTGTAGTACTGTGCTCTTAATACTGTGCCATCACAATATGTAAAATATTAATATCATATTTAATGAACACCAAAAAATTTACTTTTGCCAAACCTTTTCTCTCTTAATTTTTTGCCAAAGTCGGAAACCGTACATGCTACATACACAGATCAATCCTATATCCAAATATGCATCTTGATATGCAGATTTATGCATTTAAAAATGTTCTCATTTATAGTGAATTGATTATTGAGATTGTTATTAATTAACATGAAAAGTTATTCCTCCTACAAATTGTATGCAACATGTACGGTTCATGTGTTGAAATTTTCATGTTACCATGGTCCATACAGGCATTACTTTTCTCATTTATCGAAGCATACTGATTTAAGTTGGAAACTTTTAACTTGATTAAGAATTTAAATTTTTTGATATTAGAAATGCATGGTGGTATTTGAATTCCTAAGATTAAGGTTCAATTCTAATATTCTGAATATATAATACTCAGTACAGCATATGGATTAAAGTTCAGTCATTGAGCTACAATGTGGGTGTGTGTTTGTAGATACCCGCGAGCACGCACGCACGCACGCACGCACGCACACACACACACACTCTGCATATTATCCTCATTAATATTACATAGTTTAATATATTAGAATTAATATATCATATATTTATATAAAACATATACAGTATATGTAAATAAACAATATGTGGGCCCACAACATTTTCTTAAAGAAATGTAATTTTAATGCATCAAACTTTGCATAGTGATTTGTAGGAGTTTGCTTTTTATACGGTGACATCATAATATGTAACATATTTATTGGATTTTTAATACACAGCAAAAAATTAAATTTTTTCACACTTTTGCTATCACAGAGCTCAGCAACCGTACATTCCACACATATGGTTCCTATATCCATACATGCATCTTGATACACAGATTTCTGTTTTTTCAGAAACACTCACTTGTAATATATACATTTTTAATTGATTCTTAATGTACACGTTTATATCAGGACTCAGCTGAGACGCTACTCCTACCACTTTAATTTTACGTGAACGGTTCCACTGTGACATTGTTTAGAACACCATGGTGTATGCGAATAGTTGTTTCCTTTTTCACACAATTAACACTTTTTTTCTGTTTTAATTATGCAAATATCAAAATGTGCCTCATTTGCAAAGCCCATTGGAACTCAATTATCTCCCTGAGTGTTAAAGCCACCGAGTTTCAAATATAAAAATGTTCAACTTAACGCGCTGGATAAGGCAATGTATATGTATATAATTTTCAGAAAGATAATTGGGGATGTTTGGCGTAAAAAGTAAAATGCTTAACGAAGCATATTGTTTTGCTGTAACGTTACAAAAAACTTTCTAACTTTATATCTCTCAGCTTGACCAAATATTTATACATCCCATAATTTTGTGTTTTTTACAGTTAAGTGCCTTTCCCCAAAACATACAGTCAAAGTTATAGCTCAGTGACCGTGCATTAGTGCAGACATGATTAAGGTACTGTATATACATACTCAGGGGAGTTGCAAAGTTTCATCTTGATATCATTTATACTTTTTTCAGAAATGCATGAGGGTCCTGATGGGCCTCATTGACATCCATTCAAATTGTAGGTCAGTGATCTTACAGAAATGTTTGAGGTATGTTCCTACTAAGTACAGCATACTGATGGCAAGTTTCATTGAGATAACATTTCCACTTTGTAGTTAAGAAATAGATGATAGTCAATGGAGCTTATTTTACTTCCTTTCAAATGTTAGATTAGTGACAGTGCTTATATACATAATCAGTAGAACATTGTTGTGAATTCCCTACTACGAGTTTGCTTGCAGGCGCTGTCAAGTGCTAATTTTATTGTTTACATCAGGCACCTTGTGAGGCAGCTACGGGGTCCTAGGGGCTATATATTGAACTGTTCGCGGCGTTCGTAAATATTCCACATTAATGCCTGTCTGCTAGTGATGGGAAGTTCGGCTCTTTTCCAAGAGCCGGCTCTTTTGACTCGGCTCCCAAAGAAGAGCCGACTCTTTCGACTCCCAAACGGCTTTTTATTTAGGATCTTTTGTAGCTTATATTTTACCCTAACTTTGCAAAAAAATCATGTTTTATGTGTTGAAAACCCTTTTGCTTTCAGTGTTTTTATGAGAGACCTTATAATTGCTTAATTCTGTGCATTTACTCTGTGACAATCAGAAGCTACCATTTTAGCCAACTCATCATAACTATTGTGCTGTTTGACTGGGGTCATCGGTTTTGGTAAAAACTGACTTATTTTGCTTTGAGTTGCAGTAGGAGGGGTTATACTTGCACCCATGGGGATGGCAGTAGATGTTGCAGCAGTTGTTGTTTTGGTATGAGATACATCAGGATCAGTAGATGGTGAGCTGGCTCGCCCTCTCTCCTCTAACTACACGGTAGGATGGACAGTTCTGGTATGTCTATGCAGGTTTGTGGTGGAACCTGCTCCAATAGTGACTTTCGTTTTGCAGTGAAGGCACTCTACTTCGTTGTTCCCAATATCTTTAAACTGCAGCCAGATGCGGTTTTGCTTTCTAGGGTCACTCATAGTTCAACTACACCACAATGC
>JAVQJS010065419.1:0-21725 GCA_036024795.1 Galaxias rostratus | reverse complement strand
CCCCGCCCTGCCCTCCAGGATCCTCCCTTCCACCAGTGACAGCTTCCTGTTGAAGAACCTTGTGTCGGGGTCGGACTACCACCTGTGTGTGTTGGCCATCTTTGAGGACGGGGTCACGGCGCTGGCCGCCACCAGGGTCCTGGGCTGTGCGTCCTTCGTCACGGACGACGTCTTCCCCGCCTGCCGCTCCCTGCACGCCCGCCTCCTGGGGGGCACGCTGGGCATCCTGGTGGGGGGCGTCGCCGTGGTGACGCTGCTGCTGGTCACCGTGGCGCTCGCCGTGCGCCACCGCCTCTGCGGCCGCGCCGAGAGGGGTTGTCGGGGCGACGACCGCGGGGACGGACGGGAGGAGGCGTGCTGTCGCCCCGGCAACCAGGGAGCGAAGGGAGAAGGAGGAGGAGGGGGAGGGGGCGGGGCCGACGGCGGCCTCTACCAATCGAACGGCAATGGGGACGTGATGATGGTGGCGCTGCCCAATGGGCTGCCCTCCAAGCGGCGAGGGGGCGGGGCCAGAGACACGGAAGGCGGCGCCTCCTCTTCCTCCTCCTCCGCCTCTCCTCTTCCTCCCAAACGCCAGGTGGATCTGCAGGGCTTCGTCTCGCTGGGGGGAGGAGGGGCGGACACCCTGGGGAGACCCCTCCCCCCTTACTCCCCTTTGCTCTCCCTGGCCACGCCCCCCAGGGACTCCCGGCCCTCTGATTGGAGGACGGCGGCACCCGGGGCGGAGCCGCGGGACCGGTGGAACTCCTCGCGGGCCTACGAGAGCCCGCCCTCGCTAAGCCCCGCCCACCCGCCGGCGGCGCCGCGCAGCCAGCGGAGCAACTCCCTGGACGGGACGTCGTCCGTCGCCACGGCAGCGGCCCGGGGCGGGGCGGCGGCGGGTCGCCGTGGCTACGCCAAGCGGCTCAGCGTGATGTGGACGAGGCGGAGCCTCTCGCTGCACGGCATGCTGGTCCAGTGTGCATCCGCCACTAGCACCGCCTCCTCGTTGGCTAGCCACGCCTCCTCGTTGGCTAGCCACGCCTCCTCGTTAGCCTCCAGCGGGGAGATTGGGGGGGCCCTCATGAGGGGGGGCTACCTCCGTGCCTACAACTCCACCAACTCCAACTCCAACGGAGGAGCAGGGGAGGAGGAGAGGGGGAAGGAAAGAGAGGAGGAGGAGGAGGAGCTGGAGGAAAGTGTTGTGTGATGATGAGAAACGAACGGAGCACAAGAGAAGAGTTGAGGAAGGAGTCTGGCCACAAGCAGGCGGGCTGATAGAGAGTCCTGCCAGCGGAGAAAGAGAGAGAGAAAGGGGGGGATAAGGAGATAGAAAGAATAAAAGAGAGAGAGATAGAGAGAGAGAGAGAGAGAGAGAGAGAGAGAGAGAGAGAGAGAGAGAGAGAGATAAGCAAATAGAAAGAAAGAAAGCAAGAAAGAAAGAGAGAGAGAGAGTGAAAATTAGAGGGAGAGAAAATGAATGGCCCAATTTAGCAAATAATCTTTGTTAATGACGAAGAAAAGCATTTATTATTGGATTCAGTGTGTAGCAGAGAGAGAGAGGGAGAGAAAAGGAGATGGAAAGAAAGAAAAATGAAAGAAGGAGAGATGGAGAGGGAGAGAGAGATAGAGAAAGAGAGAGAGAGAAGAAGAGAGAGAGACAGATAGATAGAGAGAGAGAGAGAGAGAGAGAACGAGAGAGAGAGAGAAATAGAGAGGATGGATGGTGGAGAATTTACACCGCATCTCGGCCTTGAAGTCAGAACTTGGAGTAGTATTTTATCCGATGTTTTCATGTTATTTGACTGTAATGTTGATCTTTTACAAATGGAACATTTTCATAATCTGTTTATTGCATTAACAATTGCAAACTTAAATGAATTAATTAATTAAAGTAAATAAATGATTTAATAGTTTAGTGTTACAGTATGAACAATCTGTCTAACTCATGTGGACATAACCTTTTTCTAAAGCTGGTTGTGCCACTCCATCAAAAGGTGTAGGGGAAAAAAGCACGGCCTACAAAAGTAATGAGCTTGAGGACAAAAATAGCTCCAGCTCTTCACAAGTACTGACAAGTACATGAACGGTGCTAATGACACTTACTACTCGTGTGAATAATGTAATTTCACTTGACACATCTACATTTCCAGTGCTGTTGTTGACAATAAGACCATCCCCATTCCTTTCCCCTCTTTCTCTTTTTGAGACAAGTCTTTTTGAGTCCTAATGTATAAGTATCTTCGCTTATGGTAAGCAAGACTGAATATAATGAGAATGCATCAACTCACAAACAACACGTTAGCAGTTAACAAACGCAATTGGTCCAAGTGCAATGAATGCAATTGCATGATAGGAATGTCCCATGCTTACAATACAAACAACATGTCTGTGCTCTCTGCTCTCTTCTACTGATTCAATGGGCTTTAGATTCTTAGTGAGACTCTGTCTTGTTTGGCTGTGGACAACAATATATAATTTTCAAAAGATCCTTCTTGCCTGCCGTCATTATGCCTGAATGGATTTTATCATTTTGGCTTTGCACTGTCGCTTCCCAGAAAGGGGCCTTTCCACGATTATTCCACAAAGGCACAGGACATGCTGTTCTGCCGTCTAAATCAGAAAGAGAGACAGAACTATCAGGTTAAGCAAAGAGATTGCAAAGCACACAAAAACATATAATGACAGAATAAGAAAGAGAGATCCTTGTTTAGGAATCTCAATCACTGACACGTTGGAATGTTCCTGAGCATTCTCACCAGAAATCTCACTCTAATATGCAAGGAACAGTGACTTCAGCCTGTCTTTGCACGCCCTGGAGCACAAGTCTCATGAGAGTCCCGTGTGACATACTCCGCTGCTAGGCAACAGGAATGGTTACATGATGCACTCCTGTGTGTCAATGACTTCATGCACACATGATGCTTTTAATTATGTATAGAACGGGACTAGAGAAAAATGCATTCTGCCAAAAGATCAACTGACATGAATCATAAGAAAGTGAAGTGTAATCAGGTACTATTTCGTGACTATAGCATGTTATTAATTACAGATATTTGTATATCTTAACACGATGCCTTACCCTTGATTTATTTTTTTTAAGCTTTTATACTTTTCACAACTGAGCAACACAATACAAGCAATAAACGTTTTTTGGGGTTTTTAAAGGGAAAACTCTCTCACTATTCAATATAGCCTTGAGCAATCAATGAATAGCGTAGTGGTATACAGTCAAGTGCAGCCAGGCATCACCTTGTAAAAAAGCTTTATTCTCTCAAGTAGACCCACTCTCTAAATCCAATCAATCCTCTTGTTTAACTTCCACTTACCTCGCAACGACTCAGAATCACTGGTTCCTGTATTTTCTTCTAGATGCATACTTATCCTTTGGCCCTGTGCGAAAAAGACAAAATAGTCTAATGTCTATTGTGAAATCGCAACGTTCTGACTGGGCTTAAAGACCAAATCCACTATACGGAAAGAGACATCTGATTTTCAGTGTGGTTACTGTCCATGGTGCGGAATCACCGTCAATGTTTTGTTCTGTAATATTTTCTTACTGTCAATACCACTCAAGATACTTATGAGACTACGCTATTTAATCTACACTGACATGCTTTCAAAATGGAAAAAGTCACTTTTGTACTCGACGGAAAAATCTAATGAATGACACATTTATGTAGACAGGGCATTAGACAAGATGTCAACCCCTTAATTTATAACAAGAGCTATGCACAAAAGACTGACAGGTTGTTGCTTAGTCAAAATTCAACATTCTTTGTACTGGTGAAATGCAACACACTCATTTGTTGATTTTTTGATCATGTTGAAGATCCATAAGTTGTAGGATCTATTACCAACAAACCCATGGGGGTGGAGTTGTGGCTCCGGGTGATCACTTGTCGATCATTTAGACACCTTTAAAATTTTAATTTAGAAGAAGGCATCGGCATATTACCGCGCCCTGAGCAGTTGCCAATGAATGACTGATATTCTTTATAGATTGCTCTTGAGGCGATCCCTCAGTCATTGCATGATCGTGCAATCAGAGCGGTGCTATATCTTTTGCCCAATCAGCTCTGGCACATGCTTTAAATGGGCCGTCCAGGAGAAGCCAATTAACATCAATCTGGGAGCAGCAGGCAACACTGGTGGAAATGTTTAATGGTATCACACAACTTCCTGAGCAAGGCAAGATTTCTAGGTCTAACTAAATTAATGATAGGTTTTATTATTCCAAAATATTTCCCAAAATTTGGCAAAGAACCATGCAGTATTTATTTATTTAGGAACCATTAATTAAATCCCTCCAAAACCTTTGAAGACAATTTTAACTGCATTGACTTGTTATCTAAAAAGACTTACATGACATTGTTTCAGTCTAATATTCATATTCTAGGGATAGCCTGAATTAAGAAATCTGTTTATGTTCCCTTCTCATAAGAATCGGTAACAACCAAAGCGGTAAAAGTGATGCGCTTGGAGACACACTGCATATTCAAGACACCGCAGGGCAAAGCTTTTAATTAGGCCCTGGGAGAAAACAGAAGCACAATCAGTTCAACTATGCTTTATTCGCAGAACACTTGAGTAATGCTGCTGAAATAGACCACGCTTTTACCCTCACTTATGTCTGCCTCCATTATTGTTATGAACATACTCTTAGTGAAATGTTATATGACAAAGGCTCAATAAAATAACTGTTAAATGCTTATTTGTTTTGTAAAGTAAAGACCAACAGTATCATAGAATTCTTCCGGTTCCCAGGTGTGCTCTGCTAGATAACTCACACCATTCAACTGTGTGCCAAGACATTTAAGTATGGACTTTTCGGACTAAATTAAACATTGTGCTATTGAAGAGGCTTCAAACTATGCACAATGGTCCCAGAGACAACACGTCACAGTTTACTTCTTTGTTTTTGTCCAGTAACAGCAGCCATTGTGTTGCTGCAGAATACTGAGCATTTGACTATGAAAACGCGATGAATGAGACCCAATTTTGCCACAGGTCTAGATACACTGTGCAATATAATATGGCACCAATATCTTGTCCAACAATTGGTTGTTTTTTAGCCATAATGGTTTTATTAAATAAGCATATCAAATGTCTTCAATCACGAAAAAATCTATACTCATCTTGGTAACTCAGTGAATGAATAAACTACTCGGTGAAATGCCATCAGCATTGTTCAATGTGACGCTGTTTTCATTCGGCTATAAATGTCTGACTTTAACATGGCTATGTATGGGGGATGAACATGAAGACGCAATGTAGTGAACTGGTGTTTATTCATCAGTTTAACATGGCTATGTATGGGGGATGAACACAAAGACGCAATGTAGTGAACTGGTGTTTATTCATCAGTTTGCGTTTCCTTGTCCACAGTTGTTCCCAACATTATGTACATTTAGTCCAACGTAGGTGTGAATAAATAGCTACTATCTTACCCCAGATTTCACGAAGGTCAATTTGTTCAAACCTAATGCAAAATATATTGTTCATCGAAGTTCACACACTTAGGATTCATTTATGGATGTATTTTATTATATATTGTGAATTCATTGTAGGGGAAATTGTAACTCTTCCCCCTAATACAATAGGTTAAATAAAAGAGTGATTCATGCCAGCTACGTTATAATGACTTTGCATCAGATCATGCATCCTGATGAGCCGTTTTTAAGAAGCCTGCTCCATCGCCACTTGCAGTAAAAATCACTTGTTTAGGTTGTTTATGACTTAGACACTCCTTGGAAACGAAACGACAAGGAATTAGTCCACTCAAATGCTCATAAACAACATTCTATAAATAACCCCTACTGAAGCATTTATGTTCCGGTCAATAATTAATTACCATCAGCGATACAGTGGGGATTGCAGTGTTACCTGTCTTAACAACACGGTGATTCACAATTGACCTCTGAGAACACTGAGGCTTAGGAAACTCTCAATGCTTGAACAGGCTCATATTTTAGGTGCATCCAGATCTCCATGCGGTAAATTGGCTCATATTCAGAGACACGAGTACAATTGCGGTTGACCCCGACTTATCTGGTTTTCTCACTGCAGTCAGAGCATCTGCAATGACCGAGGCAGAAAGCCTCGTAAGATCTTGAGTCCTCTCTGCTCTAATTACACAGCGTCTACTTTAGGGTTAACCCCTAGATGTTGTTAAGAGGCAGCCTAATGAGAAGTGCCCGCTTCTGCTGCAGGACTTGACTTTATTATGCAGTGTAGAAAGACTGCAGATTGCACTGAGTGTGTGTGCAATGACTTTGTTGCAGGAAAGTGTATAGCTTTAATGTGTGGACGGAAAGTGTTCCTTGGACGGGGCAGCTGAGCTATCAACAGACCAACAGAGCATGAAGCAGACACCTTAAGAGAACAACGCTTGCTCTTTGGGTGAAATGTGAAGGAAATAAAAAAACTCTAAATACATATTCACAGTGGACCAAAACGCTAGCAGACACACATTTGGTTGTCTCTGCATCAAGGATCTAATTGTAGCTTTCAGATTGGTCTGAGCTTTATCAAACTCCTTAGAATCGATCTTCGCTTGTAACCACGGTTTTAGCAATGCCCCGTTTCTGTCGGGAAATCTAAATTGTAATTAGACAGAATTGTCAGATGTATTGAGACCTGGCTGTGTCTCGGGAAGTTTAAGACAATCCTCAAAAGCTTGTTGGAAAGGAAAAGGTGGGGGTGGGAGGGTTAAAATTAGTATTCTGTAATTCCTTTGAAATCCAAGGTGAAGTGCTTCTTTCACACTTAAAATGCATATTGTGCTTTTTGGATTTGTCTTGACAACAAGAAGTTGTGATATTCTAGGCTGTGTGCCCAGGGGGATTTCTTCTCGCCGGTGCCAGCTTCCGCAGGTGGAAGCAGCTAGGGGTTGTCATGGAAACAAGCCGAGGGGATTGGGGAATTTTTTTTTGTTGATTCCCTCGAGATCTTTCTAAAAGCTTATATTCGCGGCCCCAAGTTTTCAACATTTTTCCGAGATGGCAGAGAGACCTAATAGAGTATCAATCAAGTATCTTTGAGACGGAGGTGGGGATGGAGGATGGCAATGTTCAAGGTAACAATATCAGCGCGCAACACTGGGCAAAGGCCAATCCACCACTATCTTTCTCCAGGCGTGTCCATCATTTTCAGCAGGAGAATCTCCCCAAAGGGGGTCTGTGACATTCAATGGCATTTGCTTAGAGAGCCACCAGACGCCATCATAAAATGCAACGTATTTGTCCACCTTTTCTTACCTCATCCCACTATTAGTTTGAGTTAATTGCCAATGTGTGCTCAATTCATTATAGCAAGAGTTTGTTTGGTAGCATGGGACTCGAGCCAGTAAAAACTGAAGCTGAAATAATGATTGTTGATTCAGCCGGTCTCTACAACAACAACACAAAATGCAACCGTTAACAGCCAAATCCTGAGGAAAAAATGGTGATTGGATAGTGGGTTGTTCCTCTCGAGAAAGGAGAAAGGACAAGAAGAGCATAAAATAACATTAAAGTAGAACATCAAACTATATTGTCAGGAGACCCTGAAACAGAGGCATATATTACCATTCTCCAAGCTGTTAATCTAAAACAAACAATGAAAAGATCTCGCTGAAGAAACAGATCGAAACGATGTTCCCTGCTCATAGAAAGTGTACTGATGGAGAGCTCTTATTTCCTCTGAGATTATGATATGCCTTCAGTGTAAAACTTGGAAACCGATTATTGAAGGACCTCAGACCTGTGTGTTAAATTCCCTCTCACGTTAACAATGCAAATCACTTGAAACTGATATTTTCCAGCTGAGCACAGCATTTTAGCAGTCATCTATGCTGTTTTAACCATGGCCATTACAAAAAAAATTATTGAATCTTGCTTGACACATTCTTTTCCCGATGCTTGCTTTTCACTCTTACTGCAAACGTGAAATAACCGAAGTTTTTGTTAGACAGCGGACAGAGTTCCTTAGAATGGAATTTCAATTATTTTTGCACTGATTTGAATGTTTGCTCCTTTAAGTCAGTTTGATGCCATAATTGGAAACTAAACGGGGGCAGAGTTTAATAAGACAATGTTAATTTTGATTTAGCACCTCATTTCATGTGTTTGTTTCCTCCCTGATCACCCTCTTCATCAAAATAAGAACATTGATAGACAATGTAATTCCCCCATGTACAGCATATATTTTAAAGAAAAAAAAACTTACAAAAGAGTGGCATACTGAAAAATGTCACACTGGAGTTGGAAATCATTGTATTAAAAATATGAGGAAAAATTCTTTTATTCCGACTTTCTTCTGAATAAACAACATATTGTGTTATAAACCACAACAAAATTAGTGATTGTTGACATTCTAGCAAAATAAAAAGGAAAAATAAAATGTTTATGTCTACTTTCTAACTCGGAAACATTCATAATTCTATTGCTCATTTATATTTGCTCTGCAAACTCAGGTGCTAAATAAAAACAACTATTAGTTAATGTGAAAACCTTTAAATAATAGTTGATACAACATTACAGAACAATTGCTAACGTTACTCAATACACGGTATAGAAAGTCTAAACGTACTCTGTCAGTTTATATTTGAGTCAAGTATAGACAAATGTGTTTATATACTTCAGTGCACAACAGTTAACAGTTAAACTGTTTTACAAGAGAAAGAAATACATTGCATTCTCTAAGAATACTGCCAGAGTTACAGATAAAGTTGATCTTATTTCATCTCCTGCCTTGGCCCAAACTGACTATACCCATGCTGTGCTCTCTCTCTCTCTATATATATATATTTATATATATGAACTATGAACAAGTTCTAAAAAATAAAGCACAGTGACAACCAAGTCCCCGAAGCGAAACAAAGCAGAAAATAATTGTTTGTTGAAAAGGGGCAAGAGAAAAAAGTGTCTTATACTATCCTAAAAAAAAGTCTGAAACTCCAGTCGGTCCTTTGCCTTGAAAAGGCAAAGCTAATGAAACTGAAAAAAGAGCTTCACTTTAATACAAAGAAGCCAAGGTGTGTATTTGTGCTCCTTGAAGAAAGAAAAAAAAGTGTCTGGACTTTCCACGGGGTGGGGAGCGTTCACCACATGTAATAGCTCCTTGTGGTGTCCACCTGACTGGGTTTAGTCTCTGAGGAACCCTCTTTCTCCTTCTCACTGTCTGCCTCCCACAGGTTTATTAGAGGCGGGTACAGCTCGTTTAGCGGAATGGAGGAGGTCTTCTGCATGTACTTTTTCAGGGAATGGTGGTAGCTTTTCCTCTTCCATCTCTTGGTGACGTACACACCCATGGAGGCCAGGCTGATGATGGCGAACATGGTTCCCATCGCCGCCGCGAGAGCCGTGTTGGTCCCTTGGTCGGAGATCTCCACGGCGAAGGCAGCGTGCTTGGTCGTCACGTTAACGCATGACCGCTGCGTCTGCTGGTGGATGTTGGAGACGGTGAGACAGACCTCATACTCGGTGGCAGGCTGCAAATGTGTGAGGTTGTACTCGTGCACGTCCACGGGTACCCTGGCTGTGTACGTGATGTGTGGGTTGTCTATTTTCATCGTGGCAGACGACCACTTGAGGTTAGAGATCATGACGTTGGAGTTGACCTTCCAGGAGACGAGTATGGAGTGAGGCTCGGTCTGCTTGACGTAGACCTTCATCAGCTGAGTGCTGTCCAACAGAGTGCCGTTCACTCGGATGGAGGTCACTCTCGTGTCTGCTCCCTCTGCATTCTGGGCCACGCAGGTGTACCTGCCAGAGTCCTCCACCTGGATGTGGGAGATCCTTAGGGTTCCCTCTCCGCTGAGGCTGTACTTATCAGAGAGGGTGTCCGTTTCCACCTTGTTCCCCATAGGCGTGACCCAGTAGATCTCGGGCTCAGGCTGGGACATGGCTCTGCAATCCAGGTCCACGGTCATGCCTATGTCCAGGTTCAGGTGGTTGGGGAAGGTGTCGTGGGAGATCATGGGGAGACACTGGGGCACGTTGTCCTTCTGCAACACCTCGCGCACATGCTGACCTCTGACCTCCGAGGGCATGGCGCAGAACATGGACATGGGCTCCATGAAGCGAATGCTGGTTTTGTTGGAGCTCATCCATTGGATCACGCAGTCACAGCGGAGGGGGTTGCTGTGGATACTGATTTCCCGCAGGTTGGGTAGGGCGTCCACTGTGGACTGGTAGAGGGCGTTCAGTGCGTTGTTGTTTAGCATGAGGCTCTCCAGGGCCGGCACGTCGCGGAAGGCCTGATGTTGGACATAAGAGAATTTGGGGTTGTGTGTAGCCTCCAGCTTGGTGAGCTCTGGGAGGTTGTCTAGAGAGAAACGATCGATGGAGACCAGCTCCCCCATGTTATTGATACCGAGCTCTTTCAACCGTAGCATGTTTTTAAAATCTCCTTCCTGGATTTTGTGCACAGGGTTTTTGTTCAAATCCAAAAACTTAAGATTAGGTAGTTTCTGAAAGGCTTTCTGGGGCACTCTGACCAGCTTATTGTCATAGAAGGAGAGACTCTCGAGATTGTCAAGTCCCACAAAGGCATTTCCAGGAATGTCTGTCAAATCCATTCCAGCTAGCACCAAGCTCCTCAAGTTACCCAGAGGTTTAAAGTTCAAATCCATTATACCCACAACGGGGTTCTCCCCAATCATAAGGATCTCCAAGTTCGGTGTGGATTCAAACCAGCGATTGTCTATTACCTTAATTTGGTTTGAGTTGAGGTGGAGTCTCAGGAGGTTGTGTAGACCCGAAAAGGCATTTGGGGAAATGCTGTTAATCTGATTGTGGTTGATATAGAGCTCCTGCAAGTTGTTGAGGTCCTGCAGGCAGTAGTCGAGCATTTCTGTGATCTGGTTCTCCTCTAGGTGGAGGGTGGTGAGCTGGGACATGTTCACCAGGCCTACGTCCCGGATGTTGCTGAAATTATTCTGGGACAGGTCCAGCTCCGTCAGGTTAAAGAGCTGTTCCAACTCCTCGCTGGTCCTGGCGATGTAGTTACTCTGCAGCAGGAGCACCTGCGTGTCGCTGGAGAGGTTCCCCGGGATACGCGTGAGGCGGAGGTCGTTGCAGTCCACCGTAATGGCTTCTCTATAGGTGGACTGAGGCGTGAACCAGGGACGTATTTCGCACACGCACAGCTGGGGACACTCATTGTTTTGGATAGAGCACAGTCCAACGGACGCCAGGATCAAGCCAGAAAACACTTGGCTCAGCAGACAGCAGTCGAATCGCCCCCTCGCCATGCTGTCTTTTGACGTGTTCAGCTGGTCGGAATAACAGAAATGGGACGAGCAACAGGTGGAGATGACCTTGAACAAACGTGTAGTACCGTCATAAACCACAGCTTCCACTGATTGGTGATTGTATTCCTCTGAATCCTATTCCTTTGGACAACGCCCAACAGGGTTCATCAATTCTCACTGCAATAGTCTGTAACAGCAGGGTGGGTCTGCAAAAAAGAGATAAGATCGTGTTTGAGATTAAATACTATAGGTAACAGCAGGTTATTATTTACATACTTGGTAACAGGCTGCAACTGCATACTTATGATTGTGTAACAGGATTGATTTCATCTAGTAGTTATTACTCCAAATAGGTGTGGGTTTGTCTGTAATTTGTCACCTTGTATTATTTCTGTCTTAGGCAGCATACAAAATTCATAGGCATCTACAAAGCCATTAAATACAATAAATACAATATCTAGTTTTCTATGACAGGAATGAGAAAATATTTTCAGGTAGCAAGATCTCTAATTACATAAAATTGCTTAATAATGCAAATAATGCATGCAAGATTGAAGAATATTCCTCACAACAAAAAAGACCACAGAGCAAATTCCCTTGAAGGCTTTCGTCTTTCGAACTATCTCCTAGTTGGTGTTCATTAAATACTTTGATATTACGTATTTTTGCTTCAAAGAAAGCAGGAACACAATGAATGTGTCATGAACGTCAACTGTAAACTAGATTTATGACAAAGAAGAGATGGGATAACATATTTTTTAACACATTCAGCTTGTTCTAGGACACCTTTTACAATAGGAAAGCATTACGTTAAAGTACAGAACATTTCCGCTCCAAAGAAGCAGTGTGTTGTACGAAATGCTAACAACTAAATCAATCAATGTGACATCAAATAGTCCCAGCTTGGTTAAAAACACTCCTGCAAGGTGCTAATGATCAGCTGCTACTACAAATGGCACTGATTTGGGTTTGGTTTACAAAGTGAACAAAGCATTTTACATTTTTAGAGTAAAGAATTTGACATATACACAGAACAGATATAAAGTATTTTCTAATTCTACAGCTCTATCTCTCAGTTAATACTCCAAATCAATAATTATACACATTGTTACAAAACTCTTGTGTTTTATATTATTCAACATCACAAAGTATCGTTTTTAAATTAGTATTCTATGCAGATCAATTTACATTACATTAAGTGTTCATTACCGGGTTAGACATACTGGACATAAAAAAAAAAAAAAAGGCAAACATTGCAAAAAGCATGCAACAGTCTTGCAATGTCATAGCATTTGTGTTTACAGTCAACTTAGATGATAAGAGGCTTTCAAAGAAGAGAGCTGACTAATTCATCTGAACGCAAACTGCATGGCAACAGAGCAGGAGACACCGCAAAACAAGTTCAAGCTCCTCCTGCCTGGGAGATTTCCTATGGGAGAAGCGCAGAGGAAATAGGGGTAATGCAGGAAGCATCTAGGCTACTCCTTAAGCTAAGGAAGAACATGCAGTCAAGATGTTCTTTGTTCATCGGGATTTCAAGTCGGAGATGACTTGAAGATTAGCCCCAAGGAAATAATAGGGGTTGGAGCCTATGAGAGCCTAATGCGGGTTGCTCCGCACATTCATTCAGTCACCATAGAAAATAATACATCACTGGTTCAATGAGAGGTTTGTGGTTGTTTATATTCTATAATTTATACATAGTCTAAATATATCTCATTATAGCATTTTTGTACACGTTTAAAATACAGCTGTGAGTAGCTATGAGTTCAATGTGGAATTATTTCATAATGTGATAGTCTTATCAGGATTTAAGATCAAATTAAATTGTAAAGTAATGCGTTTTTAAATGCATGAATTGGGGCTAATCTCAGATTTTGTCCATTAGGCAGAGGGACTCCTTAAATGGTGTGTTTGTGTGTTGTATTGTCATTAAAGGCTCAAACCATCATTATTCTACTCCAAATAAAGGTTTTTCTGTATGTGGATTAAGCACAAGAAGGTTTGAAACTTGACGAGAAACAGAAGAAGCTCAGAATTCAAACCCATTATTTGGTAAAATCAACATAGAAACAAAAATACAATCTGACCCCCGCCCAAATAACCTCAAATTACTTATAATTGAAAAGCAAAATCAAGCTTTAATCTACTGGAGTAATACTTGATTATGTAACACATAATATAATTTGGTCACAACCATAAACCGTCAAGATAAATGGTAAATGCCAACCAACTTGCTGATTCTCTCAATTCGGTAAAAGAAAGAAGTCTGAGAATTTACCGACACAGCTTTGACAGGAACCCTTTTTGACTCCATAAGGGAGCAAAATGGAGATCTTCCTATCCCCACAGCAGGGGAGAAGAGGACAACACAAGCCCCACAAAAGAAAGGTATCAGGAAACATTGTGGTTGAAAACCCTGCCCATCTTTGAACCTAAGAACAGCAAACATTCCCTTAAGACAGAAGTTACGGCTGGCTTCATTGGCACAAGAAAGTAGGGTACAGCTAGCCAAGCCCATCAAACCAATGCATCACATCACATGTAATTAATTGCTCAGGCTGCTTCTCCTCTGTCATTCGGGCATTGATAAAAGCTACCCCAACTTGTCCAGATATACAGGGAAGCTACCACATCCATGTTGAGCTTCAAAAAGCTGGTTCTCATACTTTTTTATCTTGAAGGCTGTTTTCCTATAATTAAAAAGGAACTGACATTCAACATCTCACCAGGTATTGCATGTCCTACAACTCAATAATGGTGTGTATCTATAGGTTAGTAATTTGTATAATAGTCTGTGCCTAAAGCATTTTCTGCCTATGGCGTCAGGAATGGAAAAACTCGATTGAGTTTGGGGACACAATTAAGTCATAATGGATAACCTTTTGACCGTGACTACAATTATAATGAGGGTAATTAGGAAATGGCTCTTCCCACTGCTGTTTACAGTTGACAGGGGTTGCTGGATTTGTAACGACAGCGAAAAAAACTGGTAATCTAATAATGGAACTATAAAATGGGTATAAGTATTCAGGGACTGAATTTAAAACAGAAGCAGGCGAGGAAATGAGCTGTGTTTTCATGGCCACCTTTGCAGCCCTGCATTAAATGAGGTAAGGGCATCAACTTCACCAGGTCCTCTCACTGAGGCCAACTTCAGCCGAAGCAAAAATAAGTTGGAAAACCACACTGGATTAAGGGGAAAACACGTTAAACTCACTTCCACTCCAACACTCGTTCATGTTTAGTCCTGCGTGAGCAGATTCAACCACTGTCCCAAACAAAGCAGCCTATTTATTGAGGCATTGCTCATGATCAGTCCACCGCCACTCAAGAATGTAAGAGAGCATTTTCCACTCGTCTTCGGATGATCCCATTTCAGATACTCGCAAGCATTCATTTGCTAACACCAGATAATCAAATACAAAAGATGAACGTGAATAACTGTCAAATATTCTACGACGGGTAAATTACGTCAGGACAAGGAACCAGGGAAACAAAACACATGTCTATTGCAAACTAGCATCTCCACAAAACCACTTAAGTGGAAACCATAGCAAATGTTTTATGTTCAGCCATTGTAGAGCGCTAACGTATGTCACAATAGAGAATGTGTTTCTGAACAGATAATGCGAAACTAAATTAGGCCTAGATGAACAGCTGCAGTCCCAGCTTCAGATCTTATCCGTGCAACCCCCACAAAAGACTAATGTTGTGCCCCCCTAGGAATAATAGCAAAAGCCTGTGCTCCCCCATCCCCCCCTCCTCATTCTTCTTTACGCTGACCCACAGAAAGTTACTGTTCCTCAGAGGGGGGGTGGGGGGTAGCTATTCTCTCACTGTCTCAGAATATCTTCATCTGCTTGACAGACACACATTGGTAGAAAACCTTTGGTAGGTGCTGTTCTCACAGGGTGTGCATAGTGTGTTTGTGTCAGCATGATGGCTTTGTTGCAGTATTAGAAAGATAAATACAACCCATGTCTAAACGACTGGCACTCTGCTAAGCCTGACCCACCCCCAGCCCACTGTTGAGTGTGGCTTGATTATTAACAGTATCTCCTGTTTTTACATGCAACATGGTGACAAGCCAACTGTAACCAAGTAAGCCTAACAAAGTGAAGCCAGCCCCTACCTAGTCCAGTGTATACGACTGTTAAAATCTCCTGCATGCTATTTATACTTTTGCGAGACAAGGGAAAAGATATGATGAATGGTAAATCAAAGGATCTGAGCAACGTGAAAAAAAGAACATTTGTAACCTCCAATAGCCAGGAGCATTGCCAAGGCGCAACAGCTGCCACAGGAGAGACGCTCTGATTATTACAAAAGACCCCTGACCACTACACCCAACAGTTAATACATTGTAAAGACCCCCGACCACAACATCCAACAGATAATATACTGTTCAAGGGGCTCAACCTTTTACGAGTCTTCACCTACTAATACATTTCGTCTTATAGGGGATCAATAGGCTACATCCGTTACAGTTGCTTTTTATTCTGATATGCAAATCATATTGTCGCAATGTTGCGTAGCTACAGCTATACTCAGGCTTGGCAAGCAGTGCCGCAGGAGGATCAAAGTTTGTTAAATGTGCAGCATAATTTGACGCATTGGATGGGTTTATAGAATAGATGATTTAGGTCTATAACTATGGGAAGTAAGAGGTGTCACATAGGACATCGCGTAAGACAACATACGGATGTCTATGTTGGGTATTGCATTCAACATTCATTACGCTCTTTTATTGTGTAGCTAAACACATGCATGTAAAAGTGGTTGATATTACATTTCGCTTTATAGAAATGTTGTCCAAAAAAAAAAAAAAAAAATTGTTGGGTAAAAGGTAAAAATGGTAAAACGACCGTTGTTTTGATTTTCAAAGATACACATTTTAACAGGCATAGAGCTTACATGACCGACAAAAACAATGGATTCCGAAACGGTTACAGTGAAGGTTTATTAAATATTTGAACATTTCTGAATAGTCGAGGTCTCACCTTGTTAACCTTCCAGCCCGATCTTCTCAGTCGCACATCTTTTTGCATCACACAGATTTGTTATGGAATGCCTTACTTGTACGTTTGTCACCCAAAAATTAAATATGGTGAAATATTTTCTGATGAAAAGACAAAATAACTTTATCTAAGAGAAAAATTTGTATGTATCGATTCCATCTTCCTTTTATATGAGCAAAGGTTATTTGGAGCGCTTTATCGTGCCTAGTTCCATCGATGGGATACCCAAAAAGCGTTCGAGAGCATGGTGCGGTTTGCGCAAAGATCCAAACAGCACCTGCAATTCAAAGACTACTTTCCCTGATACTCCTCGTCCCCACTGCTCCTCCTAGAATAAAAATGATAACAACACCTGGCGCTGTCCAGACGAGTCAGCTGATTACTAGATACGCTATTGGTTGAGAGCTTGTGTCTGTCATTCTCGCCCAAGCAGAGCACCATCTGTTCACGGATTGTTGTGATGCGAACAAAGGCAGGCGTGAGGGCTGCGCAATGGGGCGTTTTGGGTGACGCTGGGCGTGGGTTGAGAAAGCAAATGGGGTACCAGAAAATTCTTGTGACAGACTCTTGCCCCCCCCCCCCCCACCCATCCCCCTTCAGTCTAGTCAGCCCTGTGCCACCGTACTGCTGTTACAATTTTGACAACAGAACGATATGCCCCATTGTTTTACTGTTTTTAAGTCTAATTAAAGTTACAAACTAATATATACTATATAATATATTATCTAAGAGGAGTTTTTTGGGGATGTGACTTTCAAAACACTTTACAAATTATAAAAAATGTATTACTTTAAAATAGATGTGTTTGTCAAGATGTGTTTAACATATTGGACTATGTGTTGAACAAGAACTTATCTTGATTAGTGTTTTCTATTCAAGTTTCATGAACTGGACTTTTGTAGACCCGATAATTCACTATACACTGAATGGGTTTCAATAATATGTAACCTATACAATCTAACTTAATGGTCTAGGACGTTGTTTACTATGTTTTTAATGACTTGAATGAAAAGTAAATGCTTTGTAGCACATGGCATCATTTTTTTCCGCCACATCTGCCTTTTCTCTATCTTTTCATTTAATTAAATTTTTTGTTGATTTAAACTGACTCAATGTGTCACACACACACACACACGCACACACACACACACACACACACACACACACACACACACACACACACACAAATATAGTGACCATATTAGTAATTTAAGTGATACTTTAAAGGCGTCCACAGCCTTTGTGAATTCACCGATTCAAATATTGCCTTCTTAACTGCAAATGTTGAAACACACGAATGCTGCTCCCTAAGCATTTCTGCAATGATGCTGCATAGCAATCATGGCATCACTAAGTATTAGCATGAAATAGGCAGAACCCATTTAGCTGGGCTGCACTTAGAGAGGGAGCTTATAAAGCCCGCGTACAAAGATCCGAGTCTATTCTCACAACATGGCCTTGTTGCCATGTCCCAAAGTGCATGGCAACCACGAGAGCCAAACTAGATGTGAAAGGGTTGAAGTGAAAGCCCCGCATGAATAATTGCTCCTTCATCTTCATTCTCCATTTAACTGGTCTCTTCAGATACATGCCCCTGTACAACCTCTCTCTCTTTTTTTTCAATATGCATAAAGCTACCAAGCCGAGGCAATGTGTGTGTAGAATGTAAATTCAGTTTGGTGTTGGGGGCCGATGTCGGTTTGCTTGATGTCGGCATGTGGGCTTGATGCAACGAGGAATCGTCCCTCCTCTACGTACTCCTCCGGCGTCCTGTAGCCCTAAACCGCTCTAGCCTAGCACCCTTCAGCACATGAGCTCTGAGAGGTGCACACACTTTTGCTGGAGGAAAGGTAGGGGTTAATGGTTGACATAGTTATCCACTGGCACTGTGCTGTGTGAATCTTTTGTGAGGTTGTTTTAACTCAACTCTAATTACGTTTTTGCAAGTTTTTTGATTGAAAGAAAATGTTTTATTCTAATTGTTGCCCATATAATAGCAAAGGTATGTGTTAACCCAGTTTATCAATGTATCGACACAACAGAAATGTGACATACCCTCACTATCACAATTACAACTCCTCTTGAAGCCTAGCTCTACAACGACACAAGCCCGTTGCTGGGTAGATCTCTTTTTTTTTCAAACGGCACCAGAAAGTAGAAACTGTGGGCTGACTGGTAGCTTTCTGCTTTCAAAGCCGCCCTTGCTGAGGTGAACGAAAAGAGAAAGGAGGGTGGGCAGGGGGCAGGTGGGGGGGGGGCAGGTGGGGGGGCGGGGCGGGGGGGGGGGGGAGAAAACCCCTTATTATCTGCCGCTCCTCTCCAACCCCCGCGAAGTGGAGAGATGCAGACAGATGGCCAGCTTGGCTCCCGTCACATGGAGGATGCTGTGGAATAGCTGGCCGGGTACAGCTGGGCCCACTCAAAAGGATTTGTCAAATAAAAAACGTTGTGTAGAGAAATCGTTTGAAGACTCTCTCTCTCTGTTTAACATGATGACAAACGTTATTTGTTTGGGCTCACACACAGTCCTGCGCGTGACACAAAATCAAACATGCATCATTTCCGCCACAGCAAGGGAATGGAAAGATGAGTGTTGTGGTATTTCCATACGAGACAGAAAAGGTTTACAGCTGCATAAGCATGTTAGGGTAACCACAGTCCATGGTTTAAAATAAGGATCTAAGGTTTGGTGTCAGGGGAGCACGGTGGCGCAGAGGTTAGCACTGTTGCCTCACAGTAAGAAGGTCCTGGGTTCCATCCCCACCTGAGGGCCTTTCTATGTGGAGTTTGCATGTTCTCCCCTGTAAGCGTGGGCTTCCTCTGGGTACCCGGTTTCTTACCACAGTCCAAAAACATGTAGGTTCATTGGTGACTCTAAATTGTCCATAGGTGTGAATGTATGTGTGTGAGTTCTTGTATGTCTTTGTTAGCCCTGCGATGGACTGGCAATCTGTCCAGGGTGTACCCCGACTCTCGCTCGAAGTGGGCTGGGATAGGCCCCAGCCCCCCCCCCCCGCGACCCTGCATAGGATAAGCGGTACTGCAAATGGATGGATGGTTTGGTGTCATTGTCAAATTGCTTGGAGGTCTGTGCACGACAGTACCAACAGTAGGTTGGGCCTCTGACAGAGTGCAGGGCGTGTCGTCCGTCGTGAGGATTGGCAGAGGAGGATCACACAACACACAGGCAGCCGCTTTGTTATCGATAGAGCCACCAACAGAGTGTCAAATTTCAGTGCAAATATCGAGCGGTGCTATCGATTCCGCCCACGAAGACGTGCCGTGGCCAAGCCTCGTCATCTGCCCCGCGAGACGACGCCCTGTGAACGCCCGAAGCCTCGTCACACGTCCCGCTTCAAGGGAGAAGAAAACCGTAGCGGCAAGAAAGTTGGCGCTGAGGATCTGGGTCGGTACCTCGATCTAAAAAAAAAAAGAGACACGCCCTGGAATGGTCGAACGCCTGGCGCTTTTGCAGCTGCGAGGCGGCCATTGAATGAGTCCTCTGTTGTAAAGAGGCCGTGGGGAGGAAGGGGTACACCGAGACGTCGACGCACGGAACACATTAGGAATGCTTGTAGTTCACTGCTGCGCGCGTAGTTCTTTACACAGAAAGAGAAAGACAGCTTTTTTGATGTGTGCAGATCTGTTCTAATTGCGGCCGACTGTGACAGACTCCGACCCTGTTTTATAACTGGCCTTAAGTCAGAAGAAATGTACGTTATTGTTTTGACTCAGGCAAACGCACCACGTTACACACAGCTGCACATCAACACGGTTTAATGGGGCTATTACCTGGGACTTCTACTCAAGGTCAAGAACGAAGTCGGATTAAGTTGTCAGCCAAGTTCTAAATCAGGCAAAAGCAAAGGGTTCTCAGTATTTTTAGACTTGTACCAGAACACATTTCCACGTATTCAGCATATCACCGCTTTTTCACGTCTTTGTAACACAGATTAAATCGTATCTGTGTCAGTACAGTTGATTTAGCAGACCACAACAATGCCCTGACTGCACACCTGTTTCTAAGACAACGGTCATCTCTACCTCCATGCACCTGCCATGTTCTCTGCGTACCTTATGGGATGTTCCATCTCAGACAGACCTCTGTTTAATCCGGGCAAGAGAGTCCCTCACTATCCTGCAAGGACATGTTCCAGTGTCTGTTTGCCTTGCACTGAGGTCTCCTGCATAATTCACCACAACTAAAGTTAAAATGCTCCTCACAGCATCTTCTGCCTTCAAAGGAGGATGTGATTCCGGAAAAACGAATCACATCTAGATGGGTTGGTGAGTTGAAAGTGACTGGCGGTTCAGCATAAGCAGGGCCTCTGTTGCCTGAGACAAAGATGTGAACGTTGCTGATTTGCAGCACAATTCCTGCATCTGTCTGAAATTGTCTGTAACAAAGTTACATTCACCATTTTTTTATGTCATGTTACAGGTACGTGCAATGAAAAGGAGAGCTCAGATATACTCTTCAAACAATGATTTAAAGAGGAGTATGGCATGTGAAATATGAAAAGGTGAAATTAACCAAAAAACAAGATTTTTTTTCAGGCCTGAAACACGGTTTGATAAATCTGTCCATTAACCTCACACAGTCAACGATTGGCCATCGTCCTTTGCACTGCGTAGATGGTGTTTTTATCCAGACGAAAGTTTGTGTCCGTTCAAACTTCTTGATGTGGTTTAATGATGACACCGTAACATTTAACACCTGGTTTGTTGTTGAGTTTCCATGCCTGGCAATACCCAAGTGTACATCTTTCTTTGTGTTTGTACATACTAGTGCGCAAGTATCCATAAACTGACAAAGGGCAGTTACGTTGAATGCAGGTGCAGATGTTTTTCGAGAGACACCGTGACAAGGTCAATCTAAATATAAAAAAAACCTTAGGCATTTTGTTCCCAGTGCTCTGGCAAGTCACTGCCAATTCAACTGGAGTTGGTCTGTGTATTCTATGTGTGTGTGCAAGTCTGCCGTAATGTGTGGGGCGAGCAAGTCTGGTGCAAATTGGCTGCTGTGGGATCACTCAGACCGGGTGTTGTGTTTGATAGCTGTCCATTTTCTGTCTGTTCTCTGGTATTAATTGGCAACCGCTTTGTAGAGCACTTTGATTGTCTAGAAAAATACAAAAAAAAAAAAAAAAAAATATAATAATAATAATCATTATGATGATCTCACTGGCCGAATGCTGCTACCGGCTTGGCTGTGCAGTTGATAGGCAGGTTGGATTACTTGACGTTGGTTCAGGCTGTCCTCTCTCTGAACCTCTCTCCTGGATCCATCCTCCCTCTCTCTCTCTCTCTCTCTCTCTCTCTCTCTCTCTCTCTCTCTCTCTCTCTCTGTCTCTCTACCTCTCTCTCTCTCTCTCTCTCTCTCCTCTCTCTCTCTCTCTCTCTCTCTCTCTCTACCTCTCTCTACCTCTCTCTCCCTTTCTCCTCTGTCTCTCTCTCTCTCCTTCTTCCCCCGTCTATCTCTCCCCCCC
>JAVQJS010065403.1:0-12306 GCA_036024795.1 Galaxias rostratus | reverse complement strand
GCAAAAAAATCGGGCGTGCAAAATTTTTTTTTTTTTTTTTTTGGCCTTTTTTGTTTTTTTTTGGCCCCCCCCCCCCCCCCCCCCCCTTCACGTTTAGTTGAGCTTGAGTTTGTTCCTGCCCACCACAAGATACCAACAATAATTATTCGTTGGTTGAACTTTCATATGACGCTACGTAGCATTTAGTTACCTGTATATGAAAGATTAAAAAAACGGTACCCCTTAATACAGCAGGTGCTAGTTTGATAGCTGTTTTTTGATCGTGTTGAGAACTTTGGACCTTTGTATCAAAGGTCTGCCAGGTACGTACATGTTGGTAACTAGTAGCTGTGTTAAGAAGTCGTGTGTGGTGTTTGTGTAATTCACAGGATCAGGGTACACATTATCCTGCTTGCATAACTGGAGTTTCATGGTCAGCTGATGATGTAGGTTGGGTGTTTGCTTGTTTGTCATTTGCCAGAAAAAAAATACATGTGATTTCCTGGATTCTTTTTTCTTTTTTTTACTTGAGGGTTGAGACCAGCCCATTTCCTTTTCAACGTGAATGTCTCCTTTTACTTTCATTTCATAGGCAAAGAAAGAACAGTCATTACAAACCTGTTAAGGAGTGGTCTTAAAACACACTTGTTATGGAGACAATCGCTCTTTTACATCACAAGTTCTTTTAATAGCTTGTCGTACTGACTGATATCGTTTTGACACTGTGATACAGGAGCAAAAGTTGGGTTTGGTCCGATTTACATAAAACATTACTTGTTTACAGAGAGGCCAAAATGTCAGAGTTGAAGTATTTTCTAGTGTCACCTCGCATAACAGAACACTGATGGGAAAAAAACAAGGACCACGGCGAGATCTAAGGGACAACTTAAGGACAACAGAGGTCATCGATGTGGAAAGCACTTCAGGACCTCAATAAATGGTCACAGGCGCCTCCTTTAACTCCAGTAACTAGTCTAGCCTGCTCCAACAGATTTGTCTCTGCATCATGAGACCTACCGTGTGAATACTATTAGCTAAATGGGACGTTACTTTGTGGACGTCAACTGTCATGGTTTGCTAAGGGCCCTCAGCTGCTACGGAAAAGCAACACTTGTCACGCAATGTTGTCCACTCTGGCCAGAGTGGTGGTTTGACATTGAGTCCGGAGTTCTGCCTGACATGGACCCCCACTGTTTTACAAGCCATTGCACAACCTAGTTGACTTTCACTTTGTGGAAGGTCATGCGAGCTCTCTACATTGTGTCACAGCCTGGAATAGCCCACTTGAAGAACAATCTGATCTGCTGCAATGCAGCTCTGTGGTGCACTTGCTAACCTGTATCCCAGCAGTGAGACAGAGGGGAGACTTCAGAAAGGGGAACGTTTTTCAGGTTGTTTACCCTCTCGGCTTTCCTTTTAAAATAAAAACGTTTGTATTTGGGGTTTGCAGCTGTGCTTCTTTAGAAATAGGCGAGGCTGGGTCTAGTTGATATATCTGGCCGACATTTTAGGTTTGGTTGCCATGGTTCCCCAGTCAGACGGACATAAAAAGGTTCCTGGTCCACTGTCACTCTCAGAATTGCCCTCATTTGATTTGTAATGTGCGTGCGTGGACAATGTCCTGGCGCTTTGCAAGTAAAAGAAGTGTGGCAAGGATCTAACTGTTTGCAAAACATATATGAGTTGTTATGGAAAGGATTGTCAGCCTTATTAGTTGCGAGATAAGAAGTGGCTGGAACAAACCAAATGTGAGAGTGTGTCCCGTTTCTAGACAGACTGTTGCGCAAGTAAAACGGGCGGCTAGTTCCACACCAAGCTGCTCTGATTATTTGATGTGTGCCAGCAGGCACCCAATCGGGAGCGTCGGATTCCATCCAGACTCCACCATCTGAAGCTCATGTTTGGCAGCGCGCTTACTGTACACACGGCTCCTCCGTCACGCCGCTCGCTAAGCTGACATGCATGCAATTTGCAGACATTTCAGAAGGGCGTTCTCCTCCACGTACGCCGTGACTCGGGTCATGACGCCAACGAACAAAGTAAAACAAGAAGACTGCAGCGTTGGCTTTGGTCATTGCGAATGACGCCACCAAAAATGACAGCCTCGGCTACGTGGTCATCACTGTGCCTGTGAGCCCGACGTCACCCATTCTGCAGTGCCTGTTGCCTGTGAACACTGAACATGCGTAACGTCACACTGACTGACTCTCGCCATCTCCTTCCAGATCACACATTACAAGCAGTACCCTCCAAACCTGAACAAGGTCTACTCATACTTTGAGTGCCGGAGGAAGAAGGGCGCCCAGCACAATGAGGTGGTCTTCTTTGGCCTTCAATACCTCCTCAAGAAGTATCTGACAGGTGAGGCGGATCGATTATAACAATAATAAATGTAACACATGGGATTTCTAAGTGCCTTTCGAGTAAGTCAAGGACACTGTACTTCAGGGACAACAGGGCTGCTCGTGTGATGTTTTTCCCAATTGCCAATTTAAAGGGGTCGACATTCTTGATTGGTTACGTATCTGATTTACATGTCTGGTAATGAAGAGACATAAAGACAGTTCTATCAAATGTAATGCAGATCCTAACACAGAATGCGGTATAGAAATATATCTTAGTATTTGTCCTGACTAAACATACACACACACACACGCACCCGTTGGAATATGCATGTGACTTTACAGTCAGTGGAAACTTTCAGAGACTGGCGTGTCATTTGGAATGCGTAGCCAATGACCTCCTTTGAACCAGGTCACGGGTGGGGTAATGTACTTTGTGTTCAACTGAGATTTTACACAGACTAGGTTTGAAGTGTAAAGCCACAAAAGTTTACACACAGAATACATGCAAGGAGTTCCTTATTACAATATGCAGGCAAGCACAACTGCAACTTTATTGGCGATAAAATCAGAGTTCCCAATGACGACATCGCACTGCATCACGTTATTTTGTTAGCGAAACAACGTCTGAATAACTTTGGTTATCTGTGCCTCCCCTCTTAGGCCAGGTGATAACCGAGGAGAAGATTCAGGAGGCCAAGCTCTTCTACCAGATGCACTTCAGACAGGACGTGTTCGACGAGGAGGGATGGAGGAAAGTGTTGGAGGTACGTGATAAGGAAAAGGAGAAGTAGAGGGAGGTGGATGGTGTTTTACTTCATGTTGAGACGGGAGGTGTGTCCTAAGTTACCCCCACGTCAACTCTTTTTAAAAAAGTTGCGTGCTGAGTCAAGTGGCAATGTTCATGGATGAAAAAATTGAAGTGGAATTCACACAGTTGTAGCAAAGATTTCTAATTCCTTCACTTTTCAGAGGGAATATTATTTGTATTTTGGAAGGTTTATGACAAACATAGACATACACATAATTGCTAGTGTAGTTATACATTTGTTTTTATATGTTATTGCAAAAGTCTTTTTCAATCACATTGCATAATGTTTCATACTTTTTAAATATTTTTTTAAATTAATCAAACTTTTTTTCTCTTTCATTTAGAAGTATGATGGCCGTCTGCCTATCCGGATCAAAGCTGTTCCTGAGGGCAAGGTTATCCCCAGAGGAAATGTTCTCTTTACAGTGGAAAACACAGACCCAGATTTCTTCTGGCTCACAAACTACATTGAGGTAATATTCTACCTCATTTTGTCTCCCATTAAAGCCAGGCTATGGAGTTCTATCACCAAAACACTTGTCTTGACACGTCATATTTGTCAGTCAATACACCACTTGCTATCAAAATTGATAATGGTACTAAAAATGCAAGCTCAAGACGTGAATGTCGTAGTGGTTGTTGTTGTGAAGTCAGGCTGGCTCTTCCTGAAAGGCTAGTTGTCAATGTGTGTGTACGCTGCGGACCATCCATCTCCGTTAATCAGCTCAGTCATTTGACTTGGCGGAGTGGAGTAGCAAGGGAGTGGTACCGCTACTCTTCCAAGAATTCTACTCTAGCTTTGTGTAGACTTGTATTTCCTTGTGGGATTTTGTTTGCACAACATTTAGTCACAATTTTTGCTGTCATTTTGAATTTATCTTACCTTATATCTATGAAATGATCATGTATTAAAAACCGAATTACATTGACCCATTAAGACAAAAAGGAAGAATACCTCAGTAACTTTGTCTGATACCAAATGTGTTTATCCCAATCCCCAGACTAAAATGATGAATGAAAGCTGGCTGGCTGGCGTTCTGCCTGTGCGTCCATTTCTTACGTGTACCTAGTTGGCAACCAGTTTTTAAAGAGCTTTGAGTCCAGAGAAAAGTGGCAAAAACAACATCTAAGAGAGACAGGGTACAGCCTAGACAGGTCTCCAGTCTATCACAGGGCTGACACACAGGGACAGACATTAACTCACACTCGCATGCACTCCAACGGGCAATTTAGAGTCACCAATTAACCTACATGGTTTTGAACTGTGCGAGGAAACCCACGCCAACTCCAAACAGAAAGGCCCTTGGGTCAGGTTGGGATTGAACCCAGCACCCTCTTGTTGGGAGGCAACAGTGCTCACCACCAAGCTGCACATTATTAATATTGTTATTGTTATTATTGTTTTCATCAGATCTGGTCTTGACCTCTCTGGGGTCCTAAGCAAAATGCTGCCAGGGGACCCTCCTACCTGACCTGTGAGTCATGTGAACCAATGCAGGACCAGGGATGTAAAACTATGACATAGTTAGTTAAGCAGTCATTAATCATTGAAATGACGCGAGACCATTGTGACCTAGAATCCATCTGAATTTGAATATTGGCTAGGTGACCAATGACAGATAACCTATCATAAAGCTAGCTGGCATTTATACCCGATTTCCAAAGGTCTTGGAGAAAAGCTATGTCTACAAGTGAACACACCAGAGATTAATTTGATTGCATTGTGGTTTCATGCAGTTTTCTTAAATAATGTAATGACAGAACTGACAAAAATGTGTGCTTATTGTAGGGTATAAAACACCCCCAAAAAAGTATTGATAGAATCATTGTTTTTATGGAATTATTGGCCAGAGGTTTGTGCTTAACAACGGTGCATAGAACACCCAACCAGTTTTTGCACATCAACGGTCCAAATAGAACTTTCAACGAGAGTTTTGTTTGACCACCTCCGCTCCCCGGTGTACATTATTTTCCTACAATGGGACACCCCGCCGTGGTTTAGGCTACTCCTTACGTATTTCACTCTCACTTTTGTCAGGAAAAGTCACCGAACACAGCCCTGGAAGTGGCTGGCAAGCAAGCAAGACATAGATTTGCCCTGCCCAGCTAGGTTAGCAAGAGTAGAGAGAGGGCTACACAGCCAGCTAGCACGTCAATTGAACATTACTCTTATTTGCTGACATCAGCTTGGAGAGGAGAATACACACGTTTAGCGGACAGCAGTTCCCTAAATTCACTCTCATGGTGTTTACTTTTTCCTCCTTTCATGACCAGATGGATAGTTTTGCTTCATCCTCCCATCCAAGATGTAAATTGTATCTTGTAAACATTGCCACCAGCTTTGACACGTGGTGCGAGGGGGGGGCAGGGCCCTTGTGTGTCCTGCCTAGTGAGCGCATAGGGCCGTGGGGTTTTGTCTTACATCTCATAGAGAATGTAATTCAATTATCACTTCGACTTTCACCGCGTTGGATTTATTGCTACCCGCGATGACACATATTAACAGGTCAACATTTTGGAGCAAACGGACTGTGACCTAGCAGAACCGTTTCACTGTTCCTCTGATACAGCCAGGAAATGACCCATGCACTCCCTGTAAAAACCAGTGTCAGAGACTGGACACACACACACACACACACATACACATACAGAGAGAGAGAGACTATAATAATTGGCTCTAATCAGGTCAGCGAGGAAGGTTCCACCCTCATGCACTGTTCCATTCGCTGGCTTGTGGGTGTCTGTGGTCAGCGGTACTCTGTTGTAGCAGGGCCTTTAATTGTTACAGCAGCCATTTTGCAGCACTGGCTTGTCCTTTTCCTCGTTCAGCAAACTCATACTGTGCTCGGCATACCTCCCACCATCAATTCAATCGGAAAACATTGCTGAAAAGTACCGATTAGGCTAGTTTTAGAGCTGCGTGCGTGCGTGTGTGTGTGATTATGTGTCTGTCTGTTTTAATATACACATCTAGCTGCTGATTTTCTCCGTTCTCTCCTTAGATGTATTCATAGTTTAGTTCTCACCTTCCCTTTCCCTTTTCTATTGTTTCTTCCCTCGCCCCCCTCCCCTGGATTTAGACCATGTTGGTCCAGCTGTGGTATCCCATCACGGTAGCCACCATCTCCAGGGAGTTTAAGAAGATCCTGGCCAAGCACCTGAAGGCCACCACCGGCAGCCTGGAGGGGCTGGGCTTCAAGCTGCACGACTTTGGTTACCGGGGGGTGTCCTCCCAGGAGGTAAGGCTGGCCAGTCACAGGCGTAGGGTCCTTAACACTGTCAAAGCTACTCGGCCTCAAGGAGCTGTCTGCTCTGGACAAAAGTTGGCATGGAGGCCTTCTAACGCCAGCATTCGATGTGATGGCCAAATCCTTTGTTTTAAACATTGTTCGACTTATGGCAGGTGGCAAAGATTTTTAAGTTGTTTGTTTTAAGTAGGTGTAAACATATTCATATGTTCAGTCAAAGGCCATAAAAATAAGTCAACGCTGCAGTCATGAGTTTAGACATTGGTTAAATATGGTTTGAGTCAGAAGCTGAAGTTAAAGCTGAAGTATTAAAGCATGTATTGTATCCAGTGTTGTATTATTAATTTATTCACTGAAAAGTAACCATGGCCCTTTTGAATCTATTTCCTCAATTGAAGGAGCAGTACTTAATCATAATAAAAGAAAGATTTTGCCTGACCTCTTCTACAGGAGACAGGATTGAATAGCAAACTTCAGCGTAACCATCCATTAGCTGTACCACCTATCCTACGCAAGGTCGCGGGGGTGCTGGATTCTATCCAAGCCGACATTAGGCGAGAAGCGGGGTACACCCTAGACTGGTCACCAGTCTATCACAGGGCTAAAACATAGGCACAGACAACAACTCACACTCAAGTTCACACCTAGGTGTGCGTGTGAGCGTTACCAGGGTCCGGCAAGGGTTTTATAAGAAGAATATTCTTGGAATTCCAAGTTGTCAGACAAGCCATGTTCCTTCTGCTCCTTTTGTCCAGCTGCTCATGCTTGCTGGTCTGAATTTCTACACTGTTCATTCAGCGGATGGTAGATTGTTAAATCTTTCAGGTGTGTGTGCGTGCATCAGTTGGAGGCAAATAATTCTAAATGTCTCAGTATGAAATGTTTTACCTAAGAATCCTTTCGGGTCACTGGAGTTGGAATCGAAGTGTAGCAAACTCGGAGAGAGCCTATTAGCCGCTGCCTTGACCACTGAAAGGTCAGTGCTGCTGTTTTCTCTTGCTTGAACATGCTGAGCTGTAGGCTCACACAGAGGGGCTCCTCCTCTCTCTGTCCTTGAAGCACCCCATACCGCTGGCCTTGACTGCGAGGCTGCAAGTGTGTTCGTCGAAAGTGCGTGCGTGTGTGTGTGTGTGTCTTGGCACCTTATCTGACTGTAAGACTTGGATTGTGTAATACAGTCAGCTAGACAGCAGTTTTTAACAACTTTCTGCCAAACATAGGCCCTAAATGTCTCGTTCTATGTCGGAGTGGAAGGGCTGTCAGGCCCTTCCTGTGAAGAGCTCAGTTACTGTCCCCTAACAATTCCTATCTCATCTGTCTTTTTCTGGCAGGAGGGTGTTTTATTACCAATCTGGCAGGTCACAAAAACTCTCCTCGAATCCAGATTAACAGGTTGGGGATGAATTCCAAACCAACCTAAATGGTTAGGTTTTATTACTTGAACTAAAGGAAGCTATCAATATCCATCCATCCATTAGCAGTACCGCTTATCCTATGCAGGGTCACGGGGGGGCTGGAGCCTATCCCAGCCGACTTCGGGCGAGAGGCGGGGTACACCCTGGACAGATTGCCAGTCCAACGCAGGGCTAACACATAGACATACAACAACTCACTCACACATTCACACCTATGGACAATTTAGAGTAACCAATGAACCTACATGTTTTTGGGTTGTGGGAGGAAACCGGGTACCCGGAGGAAACCCACGCTAACACAGGGAGAACATGCACAACTCCACACAGAAAGGCCCTCAGGGCTATCAATGTCTGAGACTGTAAATGTCAGACCTCTATAATCTTTTGTCTTTTGGGATGTGCCAGGCCAGCTTTGACAAACCATTGATGGATGGATGGATTGATGGATGGATGGATCTACCATTAAATTACAAGTAAAAGAGATGTTAGCCCTGGAGGGCGAATGTTGGATGGGCTCCCTGCACCGTCCTCTGTGTAGAGGTTGGCCCCGCGAGGGGAGGCCAGTACGAGGGAAAGTGCAGGATATCGATCCTGCCGGAGGGCTTGCTCCACTTCTCCCATTCTGCCGCCTGCGGAGAGAGGAGCATTAGTATTCAGACGACTCACACACACACACACACCGAGCCCACCCGTCTCCAAGGGCCCTTGCTCACACGCAGCAGAGTGATCATAGAGAGCAGAAACGGATCAATCACCGTCTTCCATTTCCCCTAATTCCTGCGGTGTCGTGCAGGGGGAGGGAGGGGTAATGGAGTTCAGTGTCTTCGTACAAGTGGCACTGACAACCCACTTCCTGGTGCGCCCGGAGTATGACTGGTGTTTTACTTGAATGCTAAGTGTTTCAAACGTGCACCTCTCTGCTTGGCGGTTTCAGTCTGCGGCGCTGGGTGGCGCGGCTCACCTGGTGAATTTTTGCAGCACAGACACTGTGGCCGGTCTGCTGATGGCACAGCGCTACTACAGCTGCCCCATGGCAGGCTTTTCCATACCGGCCGCAGAGCACAGGTAAGAGCATCTCTGTATTTCTATTTCTCTCTCTTCCTCTCTCTCTCTCTCTCTCTCTCTCTCTCTCTCTCTCTCTCTCTCTCTCCCTCTCCCCCACACACACACACTCACTTTTTCTGTCTCTTCCACACACACACACGTCTACGCTACAGAGCGGGTCTATGCACTGAGCAGGCAAGACATATAAAGTAGACTGTCAGGATATCAGTAATTGGATCCCATCAATCATGTCATGGTTTTGGGACTTGCCTCCCCAAAATATTCTCTCGGCATCGCCCCCTTTTCTGCAATCCTCCACCTTTACCAACTCCGCTCTTCCCTCGCCCTTCCCCCCCCCAGCACCATCATCTCCTGGGGCCGGAACAGGGAGAAGGAGGCCTTTGAGAGGCTGCTGGAGCAGTTCTCCACGGGGCCCGTGTCGGTGGTCAGTGACAGCTACAACATCTTCAGCGCCTGTAAGGACATCTGGGGGGACAAGCTGAAGGAGCGCGTGATGGAGCGCACCGAGGACTCCTGTCTGGTCATCCGGCCGGACTCTGGGGACCCTGCCGAGACCCTCATCGAGGTGTGTGTGTGTGTGTGTGTGTGTGTGTGTGTGTGTGTGTGTGTGTGACAATATGAGACATTTAATTGACATGAAATGAGACATGGGCTTTTAATTGAGTAAATTATGTTTTAATATGATAAAGATGATAGAGCAAAGTGTTTTTCTAAAACACAAAATCGTGGCCCTCCAACATGGTAGCTTAGAAAGTCCATCCCCTCTGTATTTCCACGAGGTACAGCTCTGCCGCTTGGTGTGCGCCAACCTGTCTCCCTTTGTGTGCTCGCTCACCCATCTCAGGTGATCAAGATCCTGGAGGAGTGCTTCGGCTGCTCCCAGAACTCTATGGGCTACAAGGTGCTTCCCTCCTACCTGCGCATCATCCAGGGCGACGGCATCGATCTCAACTCCGTGGATGAGGTGCGCAAGACACACACACACACACACACACACACACACACACACACACACACACACACACACAGCCGACGCACGGGCTTCACCGGTGAGGCTGTCTTCTAATGTATAATCTCAGTGGTTCTAACTGAGCTCCAGTTCCCCAGTGGTTCTCCCTGTTGGTTGGTGCAGGGAGGGTATTCACTTTTCGGGGGTGCAGGGGGGGAGGGTCGACCTACGTCTCAGTCTCCGTTTTTTCTTTTGTTCTTGGCTACCCGAGCAGATTCTGCACAAGCTGACAGAGGAGGGCTGGGGCGCAGAGAACGTGCTCTTTGGCTGCGGCAGCGCCCTGCTGCAGAAAATCAACAGGGACACCCTCAACTGTGCCTTCAAGTGCAGCTATGTGGAGAGCCAGGGCAAAGGGGTATGTACGGTGGCGTGTTCTGCTCCCTGCCTGCTGACGGCCAGAGACATGCTAGCTAATGTTGCAAAGACATTTGTAGCCAGACAAGCCCGAAGTTATTGTGTTTCCGCCATTGTTTCGTTTTCATTCATAGAAGGTTAGAAAAGAGTGAAAGCGAATCACAGCGACCATTTTTAAGATTTAGTTTTAGAGACGTACAATGAATTGCATTTGATTATTAAGCTATGGGGATTTTTTTTACGTCATGGGTCATGTGAAATGAGCTTACTGTGAGCGCACTTGTTAATTTTAACACTTTCACGACCGGTTGGTGTGTTGTCTAGATGGACGTGTACAAGCAGCCAGTAACCGACCCCTCCAAAGGGTCAAAGAGAGGTCGCCTCTCCCTTAGGAGGAACTCGGACGGCTGCTTAGAGACTGTGGAGCGCGGGGAGGGAAAACCTGAGGAGGTGAGGCCTCTTCCAAAATCTCCCTTACCCAATGGCTTCTCTGGCCGGAGTGGGAAATGCACGGAGGACATTTAAGGGTGACATAGAAACAGTTACACTGGGCCTGGTTTTCAGACAGGGTTTACCCTGTGGACGGTATAGTGCGTTTGCGTAACCCGCAGAGTTGATGCGTCGTTGGCTTATACCAACAACCTTTTGACCAATGAGCCTAAAGTTACTGTGGCCTCTGACTTCCTGTTGCCTTCAGTCTTTTGTGACATTGACTTGACGCATCAGTACAGCCATGTGTGAGCCGTGTATGGCGCAATTGTGGAATTCAGACTTTAAGGTTTCTTTCTGGCATTTAAAAAATGTAAATATAAAGTGAAGGTGTGTAAATGCCTTCCGGATGCACTGTAAGTAAGGTTGAACTACTATGGCAGCAGCCATGACAACAGCGGAATGTTATTGTTCTTAACCAATAGCATAACTCTGTTAATGAATGTTAGTGAGCAATGGGAGTAAACTTTTACCTAACAATGAAAATAGCATAGACGTTTTAGGGAAGAAAGAGGCACCATAGAATAATGTGTATTCTTATTTCATATGTATTTTTTCATCTCCATCACAGACACTAAGCAGTCACACGAAAAAATGTATTATTGTCTACACAATGGGGCGCTCTAGGGACTCAAATGTGCACCTTCTGGTATCTTATCGCTAACTTTATTTTTGGGGCCGCAGGACATGCTGGTGACCGTGTTCGAGAATGGTTCCCTTCTGCAGGAGTACTCCCTGGAGGAGGTGCGCAAGAACGCGCGGCTAAGGGAGGAGGACGTGATCCTGGCCTGCCACAACCAGGACCAGCCCAAAGGTCTGGAGCTCCACCAGAAGCACATCATGAACGGGGTGCACTAACATTCACAGAACACCCGCCGCTCACTCTCCACCGCCCTCCCCTAGCCACCACCGTGTACCTTCTTAACGAATGCATGGGTGTGCCTGCAAAGTGCAGGCATATCGTACCGTAAGATTTCAACAGAGGGGTCACGCTAAGGTACTGGACTAGAACTTAGATATACTGTCCCACTATAAATATATATAAATATGGATAGATAATTTTTTATTATAATCAGAGACATGTTTCTTTTACTGGGGGGAAGTTTCTTACAAACACAAAGTGTGATTTCCTGGTCGAAACATTCTCTTCTTTAGATTTGTCGGCACCTGCTTTGGACCAATAGCTGACCTACTGCCCTACGGTAAAGACCATTTAGTTTGTAGTTGTTGGTTCCATACACGTCTATAACAAACACTTGCATCTTCTTTTGTCATATCATATAGTGGGTTATGTTGGGTACTTCACACCCTAGGCTACTCAAAACCTGAGTGGTGGTGTTGTTGAGCGCAATAGACAGATGAAGCAGCAGATGTTGTTTGAATAAGCATGTGTGTGTGTGGGTGTGAGTGTTGCCGTGCCAATACAGGTTTTAGTCTTGGGGCGCAGCATTAATCTTCTTATACGTGGGGGGGGGGGGGGGGGGGGGGGGGGCGGGGGGGGGGGGGGGGGGGGGGGGGGGGGGGGGGGGGGGGGGGGGGGGGGGGGGGGGGGGGGGGGGGGGGGGGGGGGGGGGGGGGGGGCCGGGCGGGGGGG
>JAVQJS010065371.1:0-15194 GCA_036024795.1 Galaxias rostratus | reverse complement strand
GCCACCTACTGAGCCATATGTATCTTAAAATACAAAGAAATAATTATGATTTCCATAATCAAACAATTAGATCATGCAGTTGGAAATAAACTCATGATAACACTAAGATGTAATTTTTTGTTTACACTAAATGGTATAGAAATATTCCAGAATTACTTCAAACCACTAGGTTCTTATAATTCCCTTAATTTCACTGAAACTTGAAAGCAACCTGTCCACGATTGCCTCTTTTTCAACAAACTGTTGAACTTTCCATTCTCCCCTTTTCTGCAACAAACTCCGGGGTTAGATAAATAGGAAGTGGTGCAGAAAAGAATCTCCACTCTGTCATGCTGGGCTACTCTTCAACACAGTTGTGATAGCTAGAGCAGGGGGGACGTGTATAGAATCTTAAACCCACCATTTGCAGGCTGCCAATACTGCAGCCTGTCAATTGGGGAGACAAGGAAACAAGCCTGATACAAAGAGGTACATTTCAGTCTTTGTCCCTTAAAAAAGAGGTTTTGTAAGTTGGATACCATGCTGAAGGAACAAGCAGGAGTGTGTTGTTTTCCTGTCGTTGAAACATTAACTCAAAGGTATTGCATTTAGCAGTATATAGTCTGTATAATTAATTTAGTTCTTACTTTTTCTTTGCATTTAAACCCTACAAATGACGAAATGTTCATTTTAGTTTTATACTACGGTGGCTGCATTCCAATAAATAGTACGTCCTTAGAAATCTACTCACAAGGATACACTTTTTGTGCTGCTCCAACAGTAGTCAAACGCAGACCTCAATTCCAGTTCCAAACAACTTTAAATTTCATTCAATACTGCACCAGTACCATTCACACACACAAGATGGCACTCTTTTCAGACCTGTGTGTTATGAATTTAAGTTTATTCTATATGCAAGGATGTATTTCAAAGCATAAAACAAAATCCTCCTCTCTTTGTAACAGTGAGTTTTTAAATAGTCATAGACTAAACAGTTAAATACACAGGTAACTGTAAGTAAGTACAGATGTGTGTTTATTGTTGTTTTTCATTCTTTAGTCAAACCTCTCTTTTAGTATACTTTCAAAGAAAATAAATTCCAAAGCAGCCTAATGCATAGACACAAAACATACAAAACTTTAATATTTTGGTATTGTAAGTTGCTGGTGTATAATTTTGGTGCATGTTACCTGACCATTGTTTGCAGCTGCAACAGTATGCTAGAACAAAGTCAAGTGACCTACAAAAATATATTTAGGGAATTTCAAATCGGTTGAGAGGGATTTCATGTGGTTGGAGGTACCCTGTCTCTGCATCCCACCACTATTCACTAAACCCTGCAGGATTAAATTTATCGATCTCTTCCTCTCTAATTAGGAGGAAATAAAGGAGAATAGACAGAATCCAGCAGTCCACTGGGACAGATTTGTCTGAAGTAAACTATCCCCTATTTCAAAAGAAAATGAATTGTTTTATTGTAACATTGTGGGTTCCTGACCCATGTCATGGGTAATGGGCAGTCAGTGTCTTATAATTTTCTCTTGAGATTTACAGTATTTTGCAACAATGCCATAGTGTAATAATGTCTAATATACACTTTTCAAATTATATTCTCTTAACCTTTTAACTTTTGTTGAATTTATTTACTAATATGCCCTTTGCTAAAGTTCCATAACAAAGCACATGTTTGGTAGTGCTGTACATTTCACTTAATACTTCCTGTAATCTTCCCAGAAGCTGCTAATTTACTGGTTTGTTGCATGAGACAGACCAAGGACCCAGAATGCCTAGTCTGGAATGACTCTCTCTTCAGAACCCCGCCCCTCTAATGACGTGTGCCCATGACCACCACAGGCTGTAATCCAAACATGGTCACTAGAGGACGAATCCCAGTGGATGAAGGACAGACAGTATGTAATAGGGGAGCATGGCACATCACGGAATTTTATGTTGGAATCCAAATTAACTTGATAATTACTTAAAAATTACAATATAAATTGAATTTTTAATATAGAACATCAGTAATTTTGTGCAATTTAATTTTGTTGTATTTGATTCAGTGAGTGCACAACTTGAAGAACCCCATGAACATCAAATTTGAAGTCTGGGTTCACTACGATACCATTGGTGCATGTTACACTTTGATTGACATGTGGGCAGGGCTTGGGAAGTGGTAAAGGGAGAATGGTGAAGATAGAGAATATGTGGTCTAATTTTAGCCAATGGCTCTGCTGGGGTGGAGCTAATCCTCTTTGCACTAGATTTATCTGGCTTTGGGATTAGGGAGCTTTGCCTCTATGCAAGACATCTACTCTCTATAATGATGTCTCGTAGCAGGCCCAACCATGTCACCCAGCTGGTGGTGGGTCACAGTATTGGGCGTATTCAGTTTTCATCACTGATAAAAAAACAAAATACTATTGAAAAAATAAACATGATAAACGGGTAGTTTGCTCATAATGAATTACACAAATGAAAATGTGAGGCAAATGAAAATGTAGGTATACTGGGGCAGACAATCATTTTACTGGTGTTGTGTTCACAATCTTGTTCATGTAAAAAAATTATGACATTTAAAGTATTTCATCTGTTTATAAGCATTGCTGATAGTAGCATCACCAATTTGTTATACTTTTATCATACTCTAATCAGATAGTGTGTAACTCATCGTTGTGTGCAAACTCGAGTTATATAATGTATGACCTTGACACTCCAACCTGATTAACACTTCAAAGCTTGTGCAACCTCTCCAACACAAACACACATTTGCCAAAATGAAAACCATGATTCTGTATTCACTTCCTGTTGGCTTTGCTGTCTGTGAATCCTATTGCTTTATCAGCACGGACTGTACCATTAGGCTCTGCAAGTCCAGCATGGGGAGCTCCTGTGGGGATGAGCAAGGGGGATCGTGAGGTCGGAGCCTAATCCCTTGGTCTGCAGCACGGTCGCTTGCTAAAGTGACATGTATAGTTTGCCTTAAAAAGATTTTCATTTATCTTCTTTTGGCATACATTTTGGATTTTATATATATATATACATTTTTTGTAAAGGGGAATTCCATTCTGGTAAGAAATATTCAGTTTCATACTTTTAGTTTTTTCTTAAAGTTGGATAAAGAGAGAGGGTTGTGAAAAATAGAGATAGCATACGCTGTGCGCTTTTTATGTGGCTTGAAGCACTAGAAGGTTTCCTAATCTTGGGAATTTTGTAAAAAGGGTTGCAAAGTTGTAAATAGTACAGTGGCCCATGTATTACTATAGTAGTAAGGACACTAACTCTTTTATACTGTACATTTGATAATGGATTTTGCTGTGTTTCGTAGGAGGATATCTAAACGTTACCAATATATTTTTAAATAAAACAAATCATTTCACTGGTTAAGGTTACTTCAATAGGCCAGATTGTGGAAGGCCCAATTTGCAATGCATGATGGATTACTAGGTAGCAAATTCAACAGAAATTAGTCACCTGCAACTAACGATGAGGATTCCCCTTTGGCTTCTTTGGGCAATCAAAGACCCAGGGTTTATGGTGAATCGTTTGCACTGTCCAGGCCCAACCATAGACCATCAATAACTCAGATGGAACTTTAAACATAAAAAGTGGTGCAAAGAAACAGCCAGCAGTGCACAAGGTCATTAAATGGAGAAGAGCATGATTTTTGACCTTCTGTGACACAAAATGGTCCTGGTAGTGTTTTAGAGGCAAATAAGAATGTGATAACTGTTCTCATTATAATTAATGTGAACTTAACATTTGGGTCTATACTTTTGTTGTAAGCTGTTATCCATCATGACAAGTATTCCAGAATGAACATTATGTGTTTGGTTTAACATACTCTAAAGATGTTTTGCCCTTTATGAAACATGTTTAAAATATTCTACCACCAGACAACATTACACTAGAGTTACAGTTTGTTGGAAGTTCTATTTACATTTGAATAAGGGGTGGATTTTATCATTATCAAAGAGGATTATAGCAAAAGTCTCAGTTGTAAAAGTAATTGATTAATTACTGTAAACAAAAAATGCATACAAACGTATTGGGATTCTATGTCTGCTTCATTATTTGTCACTAAGAATAAATCAGATTGCATATTTTCTAAGAAAGCATTACATTTCAGGTTGCAGGTCAGGGGTATCATGGTGTGCATTTACATCCCTGAACTTTGACAGTGTTTATTCACAGAGCAATTAGTTTCTTAGTATTTAAGTCTATGGTAAATGTCCTTTATGTCTGTGCCATTATGATATAATTATTATCATTATCATTAGTATACCAGATGTTCTTACACACCATAAAGAGTGTAAACAATTGCTTACACAGGATGTTGTACAATTTCAACATAGGAAGTTCATAGGCCTATTACAAGAAAACCAATCATATTTGGGGAATTCAAAAGTATTGTTTTAATGTGCAAAAATATGACTTTACAATACCGTCCAAGCAAAAATAATGTGGTAGTTGTATCACATGCATTCCCATGAATGATGCATGGAGAGAAGTTATAACAAAGCGAGCGATAAAGAGTAAAAAACCAAGTAGTTATGTAAGCACCAGCTGGGCTTGACCTGCTGTGAAACATTGAGGCTTGATGCAGGACACTGAAGATAAAAGCTGTCACTTAAGTAGGTAACCATCAACCATATAAACTCACAAATCTAGTAGCAACTTTCTGTGTTTATGGTGATTATGAAAATATTATTAGTGATTTTCCCTCTTGACAATATAGTTTTAGAAAGAAATAACACAATGTATTTGTTTTATTGTTTTAAAGATCTACAGATGTTCAGGGAAAAAAACACTTTATCTTTTTTCTTTAATTATACTAAGCCTCCAACATTCTGCAACACCAAACTCATGATATGACCGAAAGCCTAACCACTACCTTTTTATTTCATTGGGAAACAATAATCTCAATCCAGGAGCAGGGGACACAGAACAGAATGAATTCCTGTGGTTTTAAGAAGGATTAAATTGCAGCTTTCATCTGCCATGACGACAGTGGAATGTCACCGGTGTAAATAAATATAAATGTTCTAGAAAAATGGAGTCTTAATGTATGCTTGTCTGTCAGATAAAAGGTTGAAACACAAAAAAACAGTCACCCTTGAGGTTGGTGTTGCACCAGTGACTTGAAGAAATCTCTGTCAGTGCAGATAACACATGATAGCCTGTGGTTTTATAAACTTTGGGACCAGCCAAAGTAAGATTAACTAAATTCTATAGTGCCATCCATTTGCCTCTTTCGGTCTAGGAATCATTCCAGTTACTTAACTGGAGATTTCAGATTTACTGGAATTCCATTTCATATTTGTTTCTGTCTCTCTTTTCAGAATTATTAAAATGGCGTCAGAAACTGGTCATTGCCAAAAGTAATGTTCTGTAGTCTATAAAAGCCAGTGAGAACACAGGATTATCCTAGTTTCCTCAGCGCTAGCCTGCCAACATGGGAGATTGGTCGTTCTGCAAAGTACTATGTATGTACTTTGGTTTAGATAGTTCACATCTTTTCTTTTAAATTTGGTGTTAATCTGTTAAAATCCAGTCTGCACCATATCCTTGAGTGTAAATGTATTAAAATATAATTTGTATCAGTGCTCAACCCAACAATGTAAGGTTAAAGTTGCTCCAGAGATAACATGTACAAGGTTTGTATGAGATTTCTATTTTCTTTCTTTCAGGTTCAACATGCAACCTTGTGTAAGATAGGAGGAAAAGACTAATGTCACTGTTGTTTGTGCTTTCTTGAATTGGTGAACAACTGAATAGGGACTGCCAGCACTTACTATCCGGAATACAGCAACAACTGGAGTGACTGACAGATAGAGAAAGAGTCAAGGATTATGCCGATATAGCCAACAACCTCATATTTAGAATACCACAGATACGGCACTAACCAAGTCCACCTAAAAGCATGGATGACCCCTATCAGAACAATGTCAACCAGCAGGGAACCACAGAGTACCCCACATACGGAGAAGGAGGCGGACAGGATGGCTACCCCACCCAGACAGACTACCCTCCTCAGGAGGAGGACGCTGCCAGTGACGCCACCGAGGGCAACGATGAGGATGATCAGATGTACGAGGGGGAGTACCAGGGCATCCCCCACCCAGATGAGATCAAAGCTGCCAGGCGGGCAGCACGGGCTGAGGCCAGGAAAAAGGCTAGAATGGCCAAAGAGCAGGAGGAGGAGGAAGACCTCCCGGAGCAGTATGAGAGCATCATGGAGGACTGTGGCCACGGAAGGTTCCAGTGGATGCTTTTTGCTGTGCTTGGCATGGCGCTGATGGCTGATGGAGTGGATGGCTTTGTGGTGGGCTTTGTGCTGCCCAGCGCTGAGAAGGACATGTGCATTACTAACGCTGACAAGGGCATGCTAGGTAGGTTGCATCTTAAGCGTGGATCTTTGTTGTTTCCTCAACCCTTTTGCCATCAAAGAACACAATGCATCTACTGTTCAACACCAATATAACATGCATACAACATACATAACAGCCACTAAACTGGTGACGGCAAGACAACTTGTTATATAGGAAAAGATATTTGAGTAATTTTTTCTGCAAGTTTATCTGAGCAAATTGCAGAGACCTTCTGAGTAGCTGGATGATGAGCCTAATGAGCCACTCATTAGGTCTTAAGAGCATGCTGTTCTCTAAAAATGATGTTTATGAACCAGCTAAGGGCCCGTTATAATGCTGATATGAACAGTGCGCTGAGATCACAGAGTCTGTCGCCTGAAGTGTTCTATGCGCACAGCTGCATGTAAACACCACATGACTCAATTGCCATAAGAACACCACAAAGATGTTGCAGAATTATACATTTATTTGATTTTACAAACTAGAAACAACTTGAAGAAACTGATGTGAGGATAGTTGGAATTGGATTAGAAACTCACTTTTATAGAATAAAAATTAATCAGTGCTTCACATCCACAGTCAATTCGTGTGAGACCACAGTCATGATTCATTAGTAGAGGAGGGCATAATGATTCTAATTGTAGGACATTGTAATTTGGAGGACCCATAGTCCCAAAGATTAAATATAGAATTCATTACAACATGGTTGGTATTACAAGTAAGCCAAAACCTTACCGTCTAAATGAAATGAAAATGGTCAGTGAGATTCTCTACTATACTCCTGATCTTGGATAGTCTAGCTGTATCCATTCTAAACCCCCAAAAATGTAACCGTAATAAGACAAGGTATTTCTCTAGGGATCTTTCTCACTGGTTTCAGATACTGTGTGTACTGCAGGTTTATAATGCTCCTGCAAGGAAACATGGTAACTGGGTTTTCTGAACAGTATTGGGGCTAACAAATGGCAACTAGATGCATATGTATGGAGTGAATTATAAAGCAAACGCAGAATTAAGAAATAAGGGCTTGGTGTAGTTAAAGGGAAGGTTTCTCCACAATCCAAAATCTTATGCACAGTCTTTCAGGGTTACGGACCGACTTGTTGCTCTTGATGGTTGATTCCTGGTTCATCTATAGTAGCCATGTTGACTGGTGGTGGCCATTTGTGTAGCCTGCCTGCTGCAAGGACAAGGGGTTTGGACAAGTATAGTAATCCACAAGGAAGTGCACATCTCCACTCGTGCCAGCTAAGCTGCTTACTCCCACTGTAATTAGGGCTGTGTAGTAAAAACACAAGCCAGGGGACAGCTAGGATGCCTGCTCACTACGCTTATCCTGATCACTCAACAGGCTAACTCAAACGTGTTACCTTCGAATTTGAGTATAATTGTAATTATTAAGTATTATCTAAAACTGATAACTCGGTTAAAATGATGTATGCTGTTCAGCAAAAGCGGAATATTTCCTTCAGAACGTCTGTCGTTTTTTCTTAATGTCATTATAGTCTCTATCCAAATTAATTAGGTTTTTCTCTGAATGTGGCAAAGGGAGACCCCTTGTGGAGAAGTACCTATCTTCCTCGTTAGCCACGTTGAGATTGTTTTCCCTATATATAATTTTAACTGACTATGTGTTCTCAGAATGTTAAGACTACATTTCAATCCATAATGGTTGAAATGTGGTTAGTTCCACAGGGATAGCACACCTTAAGTCATTTTATCAGGGAGTTAATCTGTCTAATCTGCAAAAGGTATTATAATGATTCAAATCTCTTTCTGTCTGTGTCTGTAACAGGTCTGCTTGTGTATGTGTCCATGATGGTGGGTGCTTTTGTGTGGGGGGGCCTGTGTGACAAGATGGGCCGCAGGAAGTGTCTGATCTATGTCCTAGCAATCGATGTGGTTTTCTCCTTCCTGTCCTGCTTTGCTCAAGGATACGGATTCTTCCTCTTCCTCAGGTTCTGCTCTGGTTTTGGGTAAGGTTCATTTTAGTGTACACCGTATAAAATGAAATGATTGGAAGACATGTTTTACAAATACTATTCGCATTTCCAAATTAGCTCCCAATGAAAAACCCACAAAATAATTCCATTCAGTTACGACTTTCAGTTATTCAGTTAGTCTTTCAATTAGACTGTAGCATACAAGCAATTAAAAAAGCATATCACAATTAATCATGGCTAAACTAATTTAAGTCAAATATTTCCTCTGTAATTGCAAAGAAAATTATGGAAAATCACAGTCACAAAAAAGACCCTTGTGATCAGCAATTCAACTTTTAGATAGTTGGTTGATGTGAACAAGTCACGCATGTCCTTAAGTACTGTGGGTTGGCACGCATACAACTCATAGACATATTTGTTTGTTTTATTACTACTGTCTGTCCAGCCACACTAGCCACACTTTTAACACAGAGGTCATAATGATGCCCAAGTGTGTGAAATTCTACGATCAACTATTGTCTATTTGAAACAGGGATGAATCCCATGCTACATCTGCTAAAGAGTTTATTTGTCTTTTTATTTATTTATGTGGTTGTATACTATATTACAGGACAGACTGACCTAAATGGAATCACATTCTTTCAAATATTCTAGTTGATTATACCAGACGGGCTAACTTATTAATTTTCCATTCCTTACACTGTGTTTGATCTAAAGCATTGGGGGCTCCATACCCATTGTGTACTCCTATTACACCGAGTTCCTGCAGATGGACAAGAGAGGAGAGCACCTTAGCTGGCTTTGTATGTTCTGGATGCTAGGAGGGCTTTATGCCTCATTCACTGCATGGGGAATCATCCCTCACTACGGTATGAAGGGGGGAAAACATCAACTAATGAGTAAACGTAGTAACACACACAATCAAACACAAAGACAGGCTTTAATGATGAATTGGAAGTGCCACTATATGATAACATAATGTTGTGTTGTCTGGTTACATTATGCTGTGTTGCAGGTTGGGGCTTTGCCATTGGGTCGGAGTTCCAGATCCACAGTTGGCGAGTGTTTGTGCTAGTGTGCATATTCCCCGCCCTGGCAGCCCTCGTTGGAATTGTATTCATGCCAGAAAGCCCACGCTTCCTCTTAGAGGTAAACATATTTTTTTTGTCTCAAGGAAATATGCTATTGTTTGTACAAGTTTGAATAATGACACACTTAATAGTTTACATAACTATCCTGTACATATTGTCTTATTGTTTGTGTCCAGTATTTTTTGTATTCGATTTTTGTCGATAAAATATGATGACTCAGCAACCTCACCACACTTAACAAAATAAATATCACACTACAATGTTTAACTGGGTTTTGCAATTTTGTGACATAACCCACATCTCAACACTTTACGGTGTATTTGAACTCATATATGGTATGGCTAACATGAATCTTTATGTGATTTGCTTTCAGAATGGCAGACATGATGAGGCCTGGATGATCCTGAGGCGGGTGCATGACACTAACTGGAAGGCAAAAGGAGAACCTGAGAGGGTCTTCACAGTGAGTTTACCATAACTGATCTCATAGTTCACAGTAATTTAGAACTGTTATCGGCTTGTTTACCAGCAATCATGGGTGCAATGTTTTCTTGCTTGTGTGAAGGTGGCCAATATCAAAACGCCACAGACGCAGGAGGATGAGTTTATTGAGATCCATAGTGACACAGGCACTGCCTTCCAGCGCTGGACTGTCAGACACATGACAATGCTCCAACAGGTGGGCCAGCTTATGGCTAATGGGAGTATAAGCGGGGAAGGAGTCTAGCAGGAAAACGTTTCCACACTTGGGTTCTGCACCTTTCCAACTAGTAGTAGCTAGTAAGCCTCAATTCACTGCTGAAAAGAAAACAACTGTGAGCTACCTGTGATGCTGTAACTGTTGGTGTCTACTCCAGGTGATGCAGAATGTGATGTCCTTATCGGCCCCTGAACTACGACTCCAGGGCTTGTTCTTGGCCATTGTGTGGTTCTGCTTGGCCTTTAGGTAACAACCAAACAATTCCGTGGTCCAGTCTGTCGTCAGATATCACTGTGAAAAAGTTGAAATTGTTCCCTCATAGAAAGGAAAAATGTTAAGGAGATTTGTTTCTATTTAATTGTTTATTTTGTCAGTTACCATGGGCTGGGAGTGTGGTTCCCTGACATGATCAAGTACATGCAGTATGAGGAGTACGAGTCAAAAGTTAGACTTTTTCATCGGGAACGAGTAGAACGCTTCCATTTCAACTTCTCCTTAGTCAACCAGATACACAAAGAAGGAGAGTACATACATGATAAGTATGGCATTATTATGAAACACGTACATAAAAAGATCCACTAAGTGTGTACTATGAAAAATAACTATGGTGTGCTTCTTTGTTTTAGGTTTGTTGACATAGAAATCAAATCTGTGAAATTTGAGGATTCCTTGTTTGAGAACTGCTACTTTGAGGACATCAAGTCTACTAATACTTTCTTTGAGAACTGTACCATCAAACACACTGTCTTCTACAACACAGGTACAACATATTAAGAGTTCCCTGTAAATCAACACAGCATAACTAACTATGTTTTAAGATGATGTTGGCTATTGTTTGCTCACTGTTGTATCGTGGGTAAATAATCAAAATGTGCAGTTAGCTATTCAGATTCGCTTTCTTTTTTCACTTGACAGACCTTTGGCAGGAAAAGTTTATAGACTGCAAACTAGAGAACACCACCTTCCTGCATCCTAAGAAAGGCTGCCATCTCAACTTCCAAGAAGAGAACGATATTGTCATCTATATGGTCAGCTTCTTGGGGAGCTTGGCTGTGTTGCCTGGAAACATTATATCAGCTCTCTTTATGGATAAGATTGGAAGGATCAAAATTATAGGTGGGTGTAGGAGTGCAATACTGGGTGCGGTGAGACTAATACAGGATATTTTTGTAGCTTTGAAAACAGCTTCATGTGTCTGATGTCTTCCTATGTTCCTCACAGGAGGGTCCATGCTGATCTCCTCCGGCTGCACCTTCCTTCTGTTGTTAAGCTTCAGTCAAGGTGCCGTTATATGTTGGCAGTGTCTCTTCTATGGTGCTAGTGTTGCAGCCTGGAATGGCTTAGAAGTTATATCTGTTGAGCTGTACCCCTCTGCTAAAAGGTATGTTGAGCACATAAAAAGGCACCTTATAAATTTAATGTATTATTATTATAAACAACCATAATCACCCTTTTAAAAATACCTAACATATTTGTTTGAATATATCAACTTTCATAGAAACACATTCATATTAATGTGCTATGTCTTTATCTTCTCTGTAGGGGCACAGCATTTGGAATATTGAATGGCCTATGCAAGCTGGCGGCCATTATTGGCAGCTTTATATTTGCCTCCTTCATTGGTATTACTAAGATCATTCCCATCTTCCTGGCTTTCGCCTCTCTTGTATGTGGTGGCCTACTGGCTCTCAAGTTGCCCGATACTCGGGAGAAGATTCTTTCCTGAAAAGCCAAACTTCTGAAGCCTGAAGGCCAAAACTAGTTGTGTGTAAATAATACTGTGTTGTCAATTTGGGAAAGAGACGTTATGTGAACTGTATCTGTAAAAGAGTTGGGACTGGGTTTTACCAAGGATGTTACAAAGAAAATCTGTATTGATGCCTATAAAAGCCTATCATCTTCTACCCTCTCTGAAGAGGACTTAGCATTTTTGTGACTCCTGACAAAAATGTTAATTGCTATCTCCACCAAGTGTAGAGAATATTTGTATATTTGTGGTTCACGTATAAAAAATGTCTACTAATCTTCAACTTATTTATTTTTGTCATGTGTATCCTCTGAGCCTACAGGTAATTTCACAATTGGTTATGGCAAAATGGAGGGTAGAATTTATCTCTGCCTTAGATTCAAATATTGTTTTATCCTACATTATATTCAGATTCCAGGACTGGAGTGAATGATTAGTTGATCACCACTACTATTATATTTGATGTTGTTATTGATTCTATGCCATAGAATCTGTCCCTTTACCGTAGAGATGTGTTCTAGATATTGATTTTTGAATGGATTTTTGTTTTTGTAAAGAGTTTAGACAGATTTGTCATTGCGTTCTTATGTTGTTTTTGAAGTTCTGAAGAAGTAAATTTTACATGACAAAATGCATTTCTAAGAACATTTTCAAGAGGAACACATTATTTCTAGATTTGACAGAGATATATGTGTGTGTGTTTGTGTGTGTGTGTGTGTGTGTGTGTGTGTGTGTGTGCGTGTGTATGTGTGCATAAAATCAAACACTGTCTGATTAATACTATAGTTTGATCATTATTTGTTGTTGTACATAGACCTGTGTAAATTAGCTGTAAATTATAGGCAGTAAATACCAGATGAATGGAATTTACGTGACTCATTCAATAAATCAGGGCATACAGAACAATCCAAGTACCTGATATTGACATGCAAATGTAAAAATAGCGTGACAATATGTTGTTTCAACAAAACACTCCTTTCTTTACTTTACTCATTTAAAGTGTTAGCTGGCCGACTGTTGAACAGTTTGTTTGGTTGGTTATGTTATTGGGAGCAAGCCTTACCCCATGGCAAAAAGCCTGACAATAAGTGAGCATTCACTTTAACACTAAAAGGAAAGAGTGCATGCTTCAGTTATATTTCAGTAGTTGATGAGATAAGATACTTCAGGTAAAATACATTAGAATTCTAAGCGTTGTGTGTCTTCTCTCGAACACGATTTAAGATGTGAGACAGGACGAGAAGTTTTTTCTTTGTTTGTTTTGTGATGGACAAAAAATAAAAAAGTTATTGTACGCATTTGGATCATTTGTATGTATACTGCAATACATTTCTAGGCTCATTTGACACAATTACTAACAAACATTTCCTTTGCTTCTTTTGCTTTTCAGTGAATTATACAGTGGAGATTGAGCCGTGTTTTTGTTTTCTCATAGCTTGGGCAGCTGAGCTGAAGGGGCACTTGTAAAAACATGGCAGCACACAAGTGTGAGGGAGTGACACTAGTAGGAGGTTGTGTTTATTCTAGCACGAGTGTGAAAGAGACCCAACTAATCCATTTACCAGTAGCACTTGTGTAAGGGAGCGTGTGAAATGGAAGAATTAAGTGGGACACAAAGGTCATGCTTTCTCAAGAATATATAGGGGATCGGTAAAGTTATTCTGTGAGTAAATTATTAAGAACCCCAAGATCCTCTGTCTGGCCTTTTCTGTCCTCCTAGTCATTAATCTGCAAGAGGTTTTACCATGACATTTCACTGTGCCCTGGCCCTGCATTCATAAAAAACAAATCAATTATTTATACCAAGCATTAATATTAATAGACAGAGTGTGTCTCCAACAGTTATCTTGTTTAACCTTTCACATTGAAGAATATGTTTTTTGCATGTCAACCTCCAACAATTATGTGAAATTTATAACCCACCTGTATCTGACCTTTCCACCCTCCATTTCAACCTGGTTTATCATGCTGCATGTTATGTTTCACACCTCCGGTGTAGAATGCCTCACTCCACACAATTCACAGCAATCCAGTAGACTTGGGTTAAAGCTGAAGACAATGAATGTATCCATGCATATAGTGGGTCAAAATCTGAGCTGTCATCATAATATTGTATGCCCAGTTTATTCACCAAATCAGAGTTTGTGGAAATCATGATAAATATTGTTGATACATGCATACATTTTAGTATATATGTCCATGCATATATAATATTGATGCAATGTATTAAAATGATTCAAATTAAAATGATGTAGGTCGTAATAGGAATTTCTCTGGACAGGTGCTAAGTCTGAATGTGCTTCTAATTTATGCAGAGAGAATGAGTGGCCGGTTAGTAATGGTCAGCTCATCTCCACAGGGTCAGGCCAAGGTTTCATTCAGAGCCAATAATATGTCAAGCTAAAATGGTGTATTTAATTCAAACGTCAGTGTACATGTCAAGACACAAAAGAGAGGTAAGCATATTGTTACACAGAGAGAAAGACAATAGGAGCTTGGCTAATTGGCTCATTAGGTCATTGACAGAGTAGTCAAGACATTTCCAAATTGAGCATGGTAAATACATACCTTATATGCAACTGATTTGCGCAGGAGTGCCCCGTCACAGGAAAGTGTAATGTGGCCCTTGCAGGTTCCTTTGCTACATATTTCAAACAAGGCCGCTGTTTTTGTCCAATACCATTCTACGCGCAATATGTGTTTTAATGTGTATGTAAAGACTGTTCTCACTTCTCAACATCACTCCTTTTTATAATGCCCAACAATTTTATGGAAGTTACTTGAATATTTTTTTAATTATGATGTTTGAACTTGCACTTATGCTTACATTTTATATGCATTTATATATATTGTATATATTCAATTATATTGTCATACTTACATACATACAGTAAATACGCACAGAAGTGCATCCATCCACATGTGTGTATATGTTCACGTTTAGTCCGGGTTGTTTAGGTGAAGAGGTCACTTCTTGGTGGTCAGCAGCAACCCTCAACACTTCGGGAGCATAAAAAAAAATAGAGGCACAGCTAACAAAGAGCAGGGTGGAGAGGGGTATCAGTGGTGACAGTGGTTTCTGACCCACTGGCAGGCTGGGTTCTCACAGTTTAGGTGTGAAATGGCACCTCTAACTGGGGCCTGCTTAAAGTAACTATGCCCATGCCCCTGGATTGGATTCTCATCAGTGTGAAATCATAATGGCATCTAACACCAAGAGTGTAATTGGATAATGGAGCTTATTGTGATTCATTAAACATCATTAGGTATGCCTTAAACTCCAATAAATACAAATGTCATTGATAGGTTTTTTGATTGCATAGAAAAAGAAGTTGGACAATTAAAAAATGCTTTTCCCTACAGCAC
>JAVQJS010065363.1:0-10324 GCA_036024795.1 Galaxias rostratus | reverse complement strand
ACCCCCATCGGGCCCGGGGGTTTTTCACTTTTTTTTCACGTTATTTTCCACCCCCCCCCCCCCCCCCCCCCCCCCCCTCCTATTCACTCCGGCCATCATCTCATCTTGAAATTGACCTGCGGCGAGCAGTGTCCTGTCACCACGCACACACAATAAGTCACTGTGAACTACTGCCTCTCTGCTCCGCGACCCCGCCCTCTTGTCCGACTTCCCTTTCTCACTTAGCGGGCGTCGTTTAGTGAACGTAGCGCTTATCACTCTTCATAATGGCGGGACCCGGGAGAAGGGGAGTCGTCCTCTCCATTTCCGCCTGACGTTCAGGAGACTTAATCAATGTGTCATCAACCCTGATCGCCGTCCACCATAACAAGCCCAGTGCCCTCCCAAGGTTATCGAGCTAATTGTGTTATTAATAAGTCGGAAATGCCCGGCGAACGCTCATGCCAAGATGAACGTCGTGACGCAGTGATGAATAGGATATATTTCCAATTTGCCGCTGATACACACACAAACAGGTTGATGGAGGCTAAAAGCTTTTGTGACTTTGCCTAATAATAATCATTAGGCGTGGTGGCGTTATCAGTATTCCAGGGAAAATGTATAACATTTCCAACCTCAGCCAACTTTATCGCTTCACTTCTGAGGGTAGGACAAATGTGTCATTGTGTGGAATTATTAATATATGAAATGAAGAATGAAACTTTTAAGAATAAAACCAATTGACTGTTATAATGTAATTGAATAGCCACATTATGTGACACCCGAATGCATTATGTGACACAGCATGCATCTCTGGACATGAGGCACAGTGGCGAACCACTTGTTGAGAAATTAACATGTTTTAGGACCCAAAATACTTGGAAAAAGCATCACAATTTATGTCAGTCAAATATAAATGTTTTCATGGACACAATCTTCATTGAGATGAGTGTGATAGTAAAAATCAGCAAATTGTATTAATCACCAACTAGAATTGTGCATTTTATATGCATTTTATATAACTGACCGCCTGAGCACACAGAACTAAGCCTTGCAGCAAAAGCAGACTGCTGTCTAAACCCTGTTTGTTGAAAAGCAGACTTATTGCCACTGCATCAGTGGTGCCTCTTCATCATATTATAATGGTGGGCACATATAACAATAAAATCCTACCGTTCGGTTTAACTTTTAACAAGGTCATCCTCACACAATGGAACTGCGGTAGCCCATTTGGAGGGGAGGCTCAATGTTCAGTTGTCTTTGATAATATGTGCTGTATATGTGCAACAAACTGCAAAACCCAAGACATGTGGGCACTGGAAACTAATCTATTGGATCACAACTAAAGGCATAATAATAATAATAATTATTATTATTCTCATTTTTATTAATATTGTAATATTATATTTCGGTAACAACAAGTGTTTCATCTGACGATGAAGCCATTTCCAAAGGCTGACATTTTGGCCTCAAATGTAACTGAATCATCACAACCCCGGCTGGAACAGTCTCCTCCCATTCAGACATATTGTAAAACATTGCTGTATCTTTACAAAATTGTTTAGTGATTTTTGGTCGTATCATCTTACTCTATGTTACTGTGATGCAATGTATTGTGGATACCTTGGCTAATGAATTGCTACATTTTTCACAAATAGCGCTAATATTCAAGTTTTCAAAATTGAATATACTTGTATATACTGCATATTTTGTAAACAAAATACTGTATTTTTCACAATACAAGATAACAGTGTATCAAATATCTTTTTGGTTGCAATATTCGACTCCTTAATGTCTTGTACTATGGGTTTTTTCAGGGTGTGGAGTCTGAAGTGTTGCAGACTTTTAATTTGCTCATCATAAATTGTATCTACTGTACGGTTCTCATACCTGATTCAGTTAATCTAATCATTCAGTTGACCTGAACCAGCTGTGAATACATAAGAAATGTGCAACTGTCTGAAATGTATTTAATTTGGCTTGTTCAAAGTCAGACTTATTTCTAATAAGTATTGTTTGAAGGCCTTTTTGGGACATTCCCTTAATTTGTTTAAACAAGATAACAACAGCATGAACACTTTGAAAATATATTCCGTTCGAAAACTTATTTAATCCAGTTTGGAATTTAGTTTCATTGTAAAGTTTGTAAACATGTGCGTAATACTATGATACAATGTCATGCAGCACATTACATTTTACAGTAAGCTAGCCACTAACTTGACGTTCCACAGCCTTAAAAGCTCAAGTGTGAAGAGGGTACCGAGTCTCTGTAAGCAAAATTGGACTCATCACTGAGCTGTGGAGTTACTTTTTGTAAAGCCATACGTGCAAATATGACCACTTTCCTGTCTCACTCAGTTTCTCACATGGGTTTGGAAATGATTAGTCCTTTCAAGGAGTGTGATAACACAAATATGAAATCAACTTTACAGTCTGATGAACAAATAGCTTAGTCAAGAGATAGCTGGCCCTGGAAAATGAGCTGGTAGTCCAGGGGAGCCGTCTAACCTTTAGATGACTGAATGTGTTGAGCCAGCGGTGACAGTCGCTGAATCCTTCTTTTGAAAAATCTGCCTTTGAGAAAACGATTCATTTGATATTCAAATAAATTAGACATAAAGGCAGTTGGACTATTATGAATCATCGTGGTCAAATTAAAAGTGTATAGTCTCTTCACAGCAAAATTGTGTGTGGTGGCCACGTGTTTTTTGTCTTTGATTCCTTTCACAAATACCAAAGTTCAAAGTTTAATATGAGGGTGGGAAATGGAAAGAATGTAAAGCATCTTCATGTATTGTAAAATTGCATCGGAGAAAAAAAAAACACCTTCTACAATTGATGTGGTACGGCATTAAATAAGCCTAATTTGATGGTAAAACACTTCAGCCTCTAACAGAACACATCTTTTTATTTGCAAACGTGAGATACATACATATGTTTTTTAGATAAACATAAAAAACCTAAATGTAGCCATTGGTAATTATGCAAACTCTGAAGTGTTAAGGATACTTGAGCTAACGTCATCTAGGTAAGCCTGAATTAAACTTTGTGATAAAAAGTTCTGCAGACTGCACCATACAAAACATTATCACAATTTTAGCAGGCATCAAGGCAGCCATCTGTTCTATTTTGGCAGGTCTTTCAGAAGACACTCTTAGTTTTCTCTCGCAAAAGCTGGTTATGTTTGGGGAAGAGGAAATTGTAGACTCAAGTTTTCTGAAAGAAGAGGATCTTGTGAATGTGGTGAAACCTGTCTAACGCCAGAAGCTAATTAGCATGTGGAGTACTGCCGGTATCAAAGCTATTGGCCACCTTACTATAAAAAAAAGATTACAACCTGAGGACCACAACAACCGCTGCCGTAAGACCTACCACCACCAGCGTCACCCTTTGTATCTCTATCATGGGTTGTCTGTTCCATGAGACACAATGCCCATTGTGTCACAAACAGCAGCTTTGATTACATTTTAAAGGCCTCTATCTCAAGACGCTAAAGGGGAAATTGTCCAATGCTGGTGAATGAAGTTCAGAAATATAACAGCATCCCTGACAGGAAAATTGCAGAGCATCTAAGGAGGCACTGCAGGATGGAAGAGCACTTGGATTTGTAGACGCTTCCCCCCTGTCCCAAATAAAAGTCAGAGTTGACCATTTTAATCACAATAGTGTGAGGGCTCATCAACACTGCACATTAAAAGGACAGCATCAGAACAAAACATCAAGACGTCTAGACTACCAGTATAGTGAGGTGATGACCTGAACCGGTCTTTCAGCCATTTGCAAACTTCAGCAGATGAAGAAAGAAACCACACTCTTCCCAAGACTCATCCTATAAGAATTTTACACTGTTGTTTACATTTTCTACCGCAGCAAATTTGTATTCACTTTAGGATTGGTGGTGTAATGAATTTCTTGTTGAGGCACAGGTGAATCAAGGGTTTCAATAAAACAATATTGAAGCACGCTCCATGGCAACTTTAATAAACCAATAACCACAAACTGTAGCCGCAAACTTCATCAGACTACTGAAGCACATTAAGAACGCTCAAAACAATACTATAAACTGCACAACACTCTGGTTTGTGTATAACACACTGCCCTTTGAACCCAAGCCAATGACCCCAGGTGTCCCTAATTAATAAGCAGGTGAGGATGATTTTTAGCGAGGGAGCATGGGTGTGACCTCGGGTCTAAATAGAATTTAAAAAAAATTCCCACCAAAAGTTTGAGCTAAGGACAAAGGCATATCTTCTCTGGAATTATTAAACATCTCTTAAGGTACGTTTTAAGGTGTGGTGCATAACAAACCACTTAAAGTATATGTCCTACACCATATGGTGAACTAAGGCAAATTGATGTTTCTATCTAACATATGTTGCAATATAATTGTTCAATGGTTTCAATGACAGATATTTAGAATGAGTGAAAACAGTCATTAAAAGAAAAATGTGTTTAAGTACAGGGCCTGGGAACTGACAGAGGAAAAATGTGTCCATTGTGCATGCAAACAATTTGTTCCCACGAAAAATGTTATTCCACCAAACTAGTAATTGGTTCCCACAAAGCTCCAACTGTAAATACTAGTGTGACTGTAACGCAAATTGGTTGTATCCCCAGCATAATTTTTATTTCAATTATTGGTCGTAAATCGATTGATGCCAGGGGTGTCAGAGCGAAATAAATCGGGCTGATTGCGACCATGGCAGTTTTCTACTGACTTGCCAGTGGCAAGTTACCATTAGGGCATGGTCCTTCAAATCCACAATATATTATATGTAATGAGCCAATGCTTTGTGTGTTTACGACAGAGAAAATGGTGAACAACTTACGATCACATATTATTTCTACTGAACTAGCTAACGCATTACTGCTCATGCTGCACCAATCCGCCTGTCAATGAGAGACCACAAGACTGATTTAACGGGCTGAGGTGAGTGATCAACTGATTTTGCTAGAATTTGTCCATCCTGTGGCATGAGATATGCCAGAACTATCATAACGAGTTAACTGAAGCTCAAATGTCCACCTTATCGTCGTCCCGAAATGTCCACCCTGTCAGTCACTTAGACCGGGTGGACATTTTGGTTTGTGATTTGTAAATGGAAGCTATCTCATAATACCTTTGATAATGAACTCTACCACACACACACACACACACACACACACACACACACACACACACACACACACAAGGACACCATATTTGCTTGTAGACATGAAATCATTTCTTGAGACATGCTTCTGAGTGAGGCAGAAATTGCACGGCCGTAAAGGAAACGGCAGACTGCAAAACCTGAAAAAAGAGCAGCATACCTTTTGGAAAGAAAGGGAGAGATGGAGGCGAGAGAGTGACAGGGAAGAGGAAAGGATTTAATTAAGTCAATGAGAGAGGAAAACAAATTCAAAGAAAGAAATGGAGAGGCAAGGAAAGCTGCCAGAGCTGCAGCTGCATTGACTCCTCCCTCTACTTCAGAAAGTCCTCCACAGCTAGGGCCCTCAAGGTTAGCTTAAGTGTCATGGAAATAAATGAATAAAATTTAACTCTTAGACAAATAATGTACAAAATATGTCACCTATATAATACCTACCTATACAGTATATTATACACAACTTACCAAACTAGCTCCAGTGGAATAGTTGTTCAACTTTGATATAGAATTTCCGTATATCTGAAATTATATTTTGCACATGTTAAATTCCCTGAAACAAAATAAAATAGATTATTACAGATTATAAAAGTGTGAAGATGTCGTCTTTTGAATGTCTATAAGGGGTCTATGTGTATTCATTATATACACCTAATATATTTACCCAGTCAGTAGCCTTTGGAAAGGATATTAAAATAATAATAATACATTATATTTATAAAGCGCTTTTCAAAACACTCAAAGACGCTGTATTAGATCTATATTCACATGTGTAGAATCATGTTGCATGTTATTAATTATACTTGCCACTGTGTATTTACCTAGTTAGATCTGACTACAAATAATATATTCTAGGCAACGGCTTCAAGGAGAAAAGATCCGAGAAAAAAGGAAAAGGAAAATTTTGAAATAATTAAAAAATCTGTAAAAAAACTGGCAAAAGAGAAAAGCAGAAAATTATGAAAAGGTACCAGAGGATGAAAAACTCGTGAGTATAAAGTAAGAAACCCAAATGTTCGGTCACCTGTTAAGAGAGTCGTCATACTATTTCACACCTACCTGCTTGAGGACATCTGCACAAAACACAGAAACACAAAAACTGAGAGAGAAAGAGAGCTAAATGCCAGGGTGACTTCAGGACGTATTTTTAAAAAAATATGAATTACGGATGTAAACACAAGCAACATTTGGCAACTCAAAAAAAAGTGCATATTTTCATGTGGCTCTTTGCTCAACTGTGAGGAGAAAATAAAGCTATGCTAAGGCAAGTGAAAGCTGAGGAGAGTGAGGTAAAAGTACCTACTTGACAATGTTAGCTGTTTGACTATAGACTGCCAACAAGCTGACACACGATAAAAGAAAAAAAATGCTAAAAAGATTATTCAAAGACACATTTTTCACTCATATTTTTGTCCAGCCAGTATGGTCAGCTGTCGTAGAGAACATTTTTGCCATCTTCGGGATTTTGCCAATTTTGGGTTGTTACACATACAGATGTGTTTTGCGCTAACACGAGAACACGCTAATCATGGTTGTGGTAAATTGTCTAAAAGCATTGAAGATATGGATGTCTAATTAATGTGTAACTCTAAGTGAAGGGAGTGCCTCCTCAATGCATTCACAACCCAGGTAAGCAGAGGTTTGTGTGGCCCAATGGATCACAGGAAAGATCCATAAAGAAGAAAAATCCTCCACAATTACAGTTGAGAAATCTCGGAAAAGTCTGACCTGGTTCGCCAATTTCAAGAACTGCTCAGCAGATCTCAGCAGCCACATCTCTTCAACGTCAGATGGCAATATTCAGCCTATAGGCAGATCTGGGAGGCCCTCTTAAGAGATGTGCATGCTGCATATCAATGTTTGTGTAAATTACTTGTATAAATACAACCAAAACATCCAAGCAGTCCATTTTGAAGGATTGCACCGACAGGGGCACTTTTACACTACTGGAGACCAGTCACCTCTTGCCCTCTGCTCCATTGACCCAGTACTTTGGATGAAAGGCAAAGATACCCAGAGGTGAAAAAAAGGTCACTCCTTTAGTGATGGGCCAGCCACCCAATATCTGCAGAAAGTAAACTTTTACCTACTGTCCACAAAACAATATAAACTTGGATTTGAAAATGCCAATCGGAATAATTTAGAGGCATGACACTAGAAGGGGGGCACCAGGAGGTGTTGGTTGATCACTGAGATCTGCTGACAGAAACATCAACCAAGGAAAAGACATCAGTGGAGATGGACTTCAGTGGAGGTATTCTTTCTAAGTGAAGATGATGTCAAATCAAAGCCAGAGATAAAAAAATGGGCATTTTGGCAAACTCCAGACAGGCTGCCATGTGCCTTTTAGTAAAGAAGGTCTTCTATCCGGCCACTCTACCATACAGTCCTTATTGGTGGCTTGTTGCAGAGGAACGCTGGATCTCTGACAAAGTGACCATCGGGTTCGTGGTCACCTCCTTGACTAAGGTTCTTCGCACCGATCGCTCAGTTTAGATGGCCGGCCTGCTCCTGGAAGAATCCTGGTAGTTCCAAACTTATTCCATTTCTGGATGAACGAGGCTAGTTTGTTCATTTAGACCTTCAGAGCAGCAGACATTTTCCTGTTCTATTCCCCAAAATGTGTGCTCTGATACAATCTTGCCTCCGAGGTCTATAGACAATTCCTTTGGCTTCATGCTTGATTTGTACCCGACATGCACTGTCAACTGTAAATTTTTTCCAAATAATTTCTAATGAACTGAATTTAACACAGGAGGTTACCAATGAAGCTGTAGAAACATCTCAAGGATGAACAGTGAAAACAGGATACACCTGAGCTCAATTTTGAGCTTCATGGCAAAGGCCATGTATAATTTTATTTGGCAAAAATCTGAACTTTTTTCACAATGTGTCAATATGTAATGTGTGTAAACTTTGAGACAAAAATAGAATTGAATAAGTTTTGTAATAAGGCTGTGACACGCCAAAATGTAGAAAAAGCGAAGCTCTGTGAATACTTTTGGGATGCACTGTAAATATTGTGAACTAAATGTCCTATGTAGTCATATTTAAATTGTCGAGGTAAATAGAAGACAGATAAGTTGAATATGTTGGCCGTTTCATGTCAATTAGTCTTAAGATTAAGAGAAAAATGCAAAAGTTGTTGCATCCGTGCCCGGTCTCCCGTACATCAATGTGGAGGCTGTCATTCTTACCATGTCAACCTAAACACTGATAGGGAACTATAAGTTAGGCAACTGCAAGGAAATATCAACATAAAAAGATTAACCGCTTATTTGTGCCTTTTTTTGTCAGTAATACTGTAATTCATTCATTCCTGTGAAAGCGATGCCCCTGCAGCCCATGTTTACGGGGCTTGCTGCTGTAAACTTGACTATAACTATGCTAAAGTATATAAGGACGACCACACCAACCCATTCGAAAGGGTGATTTTTGTAAAGTATAAATATTTGGATTTTCCTCAAATGCACGCTACAAGTTTACAAACACTGCAAGCTTAATTTTTGAGACCTGCAAAATCTGAATTGCTTGAACTTTGACTTGTCTACACCTTTTACAATGACTTATAATTATTGAAACTGGGAAAATCCCATAGGTTCCAAAAATGATTATCTTTTTTATATAGCACCTTTCTAAACAGGGTTACAAGGTGTCTTACGATAAAAGTAACAGTAAAAAATATAATATAATCAAAAAATTTAAATCAGATAAAATAACAAAAGCGTCCATTTAAACACAATTTAAAAGCTGGTGGTTAAGCAAAGGGTGTAAGTTAAAAGTGTGTAATTACTGATTTAAAAGAGGAAATTGATATGGCCTGTCCATGATCATTAGGCAGGGAGTCTCGAGGCTCAAACAGCATTAGCCCGCTCACCCTTGCTGCAGAATATGGATTTTGGAACTATTAAAAGGGCCCTGCTGGTGGATCTCATGCAGGAATAAAAGCAGATAGTTTTGAACCAATTACGATTCTCTGCAATATTTTATTCTGGAGGAAAGAAAAGCAAGGATGAACTTTTCTAAATCCGAATCTGAAGAATCTATTTTTTATAGATTCTTTGTTTTCCCAATGGTATTTTATAAAACGACCCTGCATAGGATAAGCGGTTCTGATAATGGATGGATGGATGGTTCTTGTAACTTTTTTTTCCACATCATATCAAAAACAGTTTAAGAATTTGATTCAACTTTTGTGTTTAGGCTTTGATAAGGTTTCCCTTATTCAGGCATGTAGGTGAAACAATCACAGCCATGTTTAGGTGAACTATGTCAGAATGTCGTATTATCATTGTCACAGCACCTGGTCCTGTTTGATAAGGGCCACACAAATTGTCATGGAAAACTCCTGGATGAGGAAGTGAAACTTCACTTTCTTTGTGTCTTTCTTTTGCTTATGATGGGATGCATCCAAAATGTTTTCATGGTTTGGATAAAGACAAGATTGTCATCACTGGATGACAGAGTCCATTTGCGATTTCTGCCCAACGCCCGCACAATGCAGAGTGAAACTTTTTGCCTACGTTTGAACATTTGTGGCAAGTGTGATTAGATTTGATGCAAAACTTTTGCATTTCCATGTTGTTGATTCGTTACGCCCAGGGTCTGTCAAGGCTTTCAGACCCTCAGTATACTTTGAAATCCCCTATAATGGGAGTCAATGGGGAAAAAAGACTGTATACAATGAAAACTATACTACAAACTAGTTTTTGACTGTAGCTGTCTAAAAATGTTATATATTAGTTTGTCACTGGTATATATTTGGTAAATACGTTTTTTTATATAATAACAGCTCTCAAAACTGTTTTTTTTTTAAAATGTTGATATGAATAATTACATCGGTAAAGACTAACAACCAGAATATACAATACAATTGTATGAAAGGTAACACATTTTTGACAGACTTTGCATGTTGCTGGATACGGCCTCAACATTACCTGTGATTATTTTTTCACTTCAAAGAACCTGAGACAGGAATGTAACAAAAAAAATAAACGTAATGGTTGGAAGAGTTAGAAAAAATAAGAACGAGTTCCCATCTGCATGTGTGAAGAACAGGGTAGTTAATTCTTCTGAATGTTCAAGGTTCAAGGTTCAAGGTTTTTTTATTGTCATATGCATAACTATTACAGAGGCAAAAGTATGCAATGAAATTCTTGTGTCTCTTCAACACCCAACGCTAATGCAGACATTAATAA